>JAHBMJ010000601.1:11397-23418 GCA_018398765.1 Chromera velia | reverse complement strand
GTTCGATCCGACAGGTTCCCCCCCCCGTTCGCGCTCTGCGGCCCCGTCCGAAGGACGGGCCCCCCCCGTCGGGCAGGCTCCTGCCTGCCCCGCCGACGGGGTCCTCCCTCCCCATCCAAAAGAGATTTTACACCCCTATATGAACTTCCACTGTACCGCAACCATTTTTGATCCCTTGTTAGAACTGAGCTCCCTGGTCTTTATAGACTGTGTTGGTATGCCTTTTATCATTATTGATGCATCGTAGCCCTTTCTCGACTTTTGAGTAGAGGAAAGCGTCTTTGGCCTTCTCAGGTGTCACGTTTCAGACGTCGGTTCTTTACATTCCCTGTATATCTAGAAGCTAGTCTGGGAGCCGTTCTTTCTACACCGAGCAGCTAGAAATACTCTATAGAAGCGATTTGACGTCTTTTGGGTTTGTTGCATTCATTTTTAGTCGGGAAAAGAAGGGGGAACACTCCTTTCAATAAGTTAATAACTGCTGCCTACATCAACGCTCAGTTGCCCTTCTATCCTTGCGGCATCATTATTTTTAACACACTCTTCATCTTTTGCAACACCAACAACTAGAATTAATGTTTCACAAACGAATAAAGCTTTTTTACTTGTTATAAAAGCGTAAAAAAATATTTAAAAACTGTTAAATTAAAAGTCACTTCTCAGGACAAAGGTTCAGATTGGAAGTCCCATCAGTTGAAAAAGCAAATACTGCTGCATGTTTAACTTTGTTTTCTTTTCGCAAATCAGCCAGTACCTGTACGTAGTCGGCGAGATTTGTCTTCTGTCAGGCCAGAAAGAAGACGAAAAGGGTTGGCTGGTTTTTTTCAATATGCGAGTTTGTATGGTGTTTGACTAATCTAGCTCTAGTAAGTGCTGTTGTGTGTCCATACTGTAAACTTGACGTACCAATCCCACGTTTTTTTTGCTTCCTTGATAAAAACAGGCAGACTGTGTTGATGTCTGCATTGATTCTCTCGATTTGGCTATTTGTAATAGGTACAAAAACTGAGCTGATATAAGCTGATCACTCTTTTTAAGTGACAGAGATCGTTGATGCTCTGGATGACTGGCTCGGGCAAGTTTGTTTCCCTGTCTGATTGCAATTTCAGTGGTGCCCCGTATACGCAAATGAGGTTCTCTATGAGTGCTCTTGCGATGGTCTCGGTCTTTTGGTTTTGGAGGGGGACCAAAGAAAGGTAGCGGCTCATCGTGCATATAATAGAGAGAATAAAGCGCTTTCTGTCTTCCGTCAGGCACAGCGGGCCAATCAAGTCATTACAGAAACTCTCAAGTGGTGCGTCTGTTAAAATTTGTGGTTCATACTGATATTCCCCTAGCTTTTCCTTTCTTCCTCCTATGATACTATTTGTATGATCGCATGAACTGATATGCTTCTGTATGCAGTCCCGCCTACCAATATTTCTCTGACAGTGATTGGATTATTCTTTCTAGTCTAATGTGTCCGCTAATAAGATGTTTGTGTCTATCTTTCAGAACTGCCTCCCTCACTCCTCTCAGAATGGCTAATAGAAATCAAACGCCCAATTTGTGCTTTGATGCAGGTTAAAGACAGTGAAGGAGAATACCGTTGTCGCGCATAAGAAGATGAGCGAGGGAGAAGAGGTTCATTCTCTCCTTTTGGTTGATTCCGGAGGAATCTCCTCTTTAAATTTTCGAGGTTGTTAATAAGCAAACTCGTTTCCTTGTCTTCTCTTTGTGCCTTTTTCACCTCTTTTAAATCGTCTGGTGCTGTCAGGAGAGGGGTAGAGAGAGGCACAATGAGTTTCTATTCCTTCTCTGTTTCTACTGTTTCCTCATCCTTTTCTTCTCTCCCTTTTTACCTTTTCCATGTTACTTGGGCTGCCGCCACAATGACCAAGTCATCGGAGTTGCTCTTTTCTCTCGGTGGGTAGCACGATTTCACGTTAAAGCATCTGCATTTATATTTAGTTTCCCTTTCTTGTAGAGTACTGTGAATTAAAACAGTGCCAGCTAGAGGGACATTCTTATTAGATATGGATTCGTGTCTCTCTGTTTTTGAATCCATTCCAGTGCCTTGTCATCCATTCGTACAACAAGCTTCCTTCCTCACAGCCAGTCCCTGAATTTTTCACACCCGTGAATGATGGCCAGAGCTTCTTGCTCGGTCACCATATAGTTCCTTTCTATAGATGTAAGTCTTCTAAATGAGTGAGAAATTACGTACTCTCTTCCTGCAGGATCTTTTTGAGACAGAATGGCGGAGACTGTGAAGGACGAAGCGTCAGTAGACAGAATGAAGGGAGCGTCCTATCAAGGGTAACCAAAAACAGGGTAAGAAAAAGATAAGGATCTATTTGAGCCTTTCGAAGCTCTGTTGCTGTGCCGTTTCCCAATTGAATTTTGTTCCTTTTTTGGTCAGCTCGAAGAGAGGTCCGGCTATCGCTAAATATCCTTCCATCCACCACCGTTAGTAACCTATGAGGCCCAGGAACTGACGGACCTCTTGGACCATCTTTGGATGGACTATCATCTAAATGGCCTCTGTCTTTTCTTTACTAGATGAAATTCTTTTCTCATTGATCATGCACTCGATGTATGTCATCTCCCTTCATGCAACAGCGCACTTCCTGAAGTTTACTTAATAGGCAGATTCCTATTTTCTTTAGACGCTCCAAATTCTCCTTTACATGTAGGAGGTGTTCCTGAAAAATTTTCAAGAATACCAGTAGATCATCCATGTAGGTGTGACAGTATGTGCACTTTCCAATCAGCCCAGGTTGCCCCGCTTCTACAAGCGCCCTATCTTTTACTCTGCAGGAGTGGAGGGAAAGGGAAAAGACTGTGGTTTCCTCCTGTGGGCTGAAACGGTGCGCGGACAGGATATTCTGGTCTCGGTCCTCTCCGGTTGTTAAGGTTGCCTCGCTGGGCAGGTTGTGGGAAGCGGGCCGATGGCTGGGCAGGCAGAGGCCTTCTCTTCTTCGCAAACTATCGAAAAGCCAGGCCCAGTAGTCTCTGGGGCGGAAGCTCAGATAAAGATGGGCTTCATTCCTTCTCTGATAGTCCCGTGTGGGCTCTTTTTTTTCGTTTCTTTCTCTTTTCCGCAGTCTTTGATCCCGTTTCAGTGCTCTACAGGCTGCCCGGATGTGCCCTTTTTGATGGCAGTAGTTGCACTTGATGTTAAAGGCGACCGTGCATCCCTCTGGAGTATGAAGACAATTTCCCCCATACCGATCGCACTCCATTCTGCTTTTTATGGTTCCTGCTCTCATGTTGGCTATATGGTTACGGCTTCGTTTCCATAGAAGGGCTCAAGGGTGGCCTGAAAGGAAAGCTGATATGACTCATGTGATTTGTCAGTTTAGGGTTAGGTTCCTTCCTGATGGAGGTGGTTGGAGGCGGGTTCGAATCGATGGTGATTGCTGTCTAAGTTCTCATTTCTCCCTCCTGCCTTTTCTTCCTTATATCCTAAAGATACAACTTCATATGTAAAAGGGGTCACAACAGAGAGGCAACGCTTAGCCTCCTGTATGAAGCCCTGGAATTAAGGAGTCATGCGCCTTCACCTGTAAAGTCACCCTCACCACCCCATCGTTTAACCCTTTGATGAAGTTAGATGAAGTATCTCATTGTCTGAGATGTATTTGCACTCTTTCCATTTTCTTTGCAGAGAGTTCTGTAACAAGAAGCGAAGTCGTCAAGAGACTCTATCAGTTTCTATGTCTGAGTAAAAAGATTTCTCTTCGCCAAAATCCCGATCCTCCGCCATGAGAGCGAATTCCTGTTTGAATTCTTCTGACAGTTTGTCCATCATATCTATCTGGGGGATCTCTTCCTGAGATAACTGGTCGTACCATGCTTTTGCCTTTCCAGTCAGGGTAGAGGGGAAGTGAATGTCTCTGAAGTCTATGAAGCTCCACCTCATCCTTTCATATAGATGAGTGCTTCGGGTTCAGTAAGTCTACGCCTGAGCGTGCTCCCCTGCGTATGTTGGGAGGTCGGTTTTTATCTTCAGACCCAGGTCCCTATTTTCCTTTGTTGCTGTTCTTCTTTCTTCTAGTGGGACAGGATATAGCTGGCCGTTCTTGTTGATGTTAAAGGATATCCCTTGTCTCTGCAGTTCCATCAACATCTGGGAGTCTACGTCTGAGAGGCTCTAGGGCAGACTGGGTGTGGCGGGGTTTTCATTCAAGTTTTGTGCAGGTGGGTTCGGGTTCTGGTGGTTATGTGCGGGTTGGGGCTTATCTGCGTTCATCATCTCCATGACGTCCTGCTGCTATTCTTGCTGATGTAGTTGTTTCTGTGGGTTTGGCAAAGAGTTTTGCTATTCGGGATGGGCCTCAGGTATTTTAGGGTTAGGTTCATGTGGGGGTGCTGCTTTAGCTTTCAGCTGGCATTTCTCCTTAGCCTTCGCTTTCGCCTTTGCTACTGCTGGGTTGTTTTTCGTATTTGCTTTGGCCTACTTTGGCCTTCGCTTTTGTGCTTGCGTTTCCAAGAGGCATTCTGGGATACTTCTTTAGCCAGACAGGATGCACAGTCAGTCACTGGGCACACGTATTGGTCTTTCGGTTCGATGTAGATAGGTAGGAGGTGGGAGTAAGTTGATAAGACTCTCTTTTGGGTTTGGTTGTCCAGAGCCAGAGCTTGATGGATTTATTTGGAGAGCCGGTGATACACCAGGAAGTGGGAAACGTCCTGATCCAGTATGAAGGTTTTGAGACCTTCAGTAGTCTGAATGAAGGCAAAGTTAACTTCCAGTGTCCTCTCTGCCACCTCCATTGCTTTCTCTTCCGGGTCTTGGATCAAGTACTACTAGTCATGTGAACGCCTACACAGGACTGTGTTTGGTCCTGGTGTTTTCACTCTGCTCATTATAGTGTTTGCAGGTTGATGTCCGGGGTTTTGCCTGCAGGTTAGTTCCTGTTTCTTTAAAGCAAAGTTTTCGCTGGTGTTTCAAATTTTGCAGCACTTCGTAGTAGGGTTCGTTCTTGCTCCTGGTTTCCTCTTCTGTTCAAGTCCGGCTTGTCCGACTCTGGGTTGTTTGAGATTCTTTTAGCACTTCATGGTCATATCTGTGCTTATCTCTGGTTCTCTTCCTGTTCAAGTCTGGCTTGTCCGTTATGGTGTCTGCAGATTGATGTTGGTCTTCGGTAATAAGGGTTAGAAAAAAAAAAAAATGTAGCGCTTCGCGGTGTGGTACGTTCGGTTTGGGATTTTTTTCTGAGGATCTCAGTCGCCGGCCGACTGAGTTCGTCGGAGACGACGGAGAGAATCAAGCAGCGCTGCACGGCTTGGTCTGGTTTCACCATTTCACCGTTTTGGTCACGGTCCTTGCTGGTATGGTTCAACTTGGCTTATAAAGTGTGCCTAGTATCTATAGACTGTTAATATCATTTTTTACATATTTTTAAAAGTCTTCAAGTTTTTATATCCTGGCTTTTTATCTGATTCTGCCTTCACTGCGCAGGCAGTCTTTGTTTCTTTGCCTCTTTGTATTATGAACCACCCTGGTTCATACCTAACATCTGGCTTGTGTGTGCTTGTGTGCATCGCGGGTCAGCCTCGTACCTTGCGGTACAACCAGTGCACCACCCCTGCAGTGCCTGTCAGTCGGCCCCAGATGGCAGGCATGCGGGCCTATCGCATTCATTGGCATGCAGCGACTGATCGATTGATGTGCATCCTCACACCCAAAGAATATGATCGTTGTCTTTGTCTGGTGATTATGCTTGGTACTGGACTGACATTCCTCCTGACTGATGGAGTCCAACGTACATGAATCTGTCCGCTAAGCCCACTAGTCGATCATGCACCAACATGGTTCTTATTATGGTAGCAGTCCTGGTTATGTGGGCGTGACAGAAGGACTCCATAGGAGGTAACCTGATTGAGTAGTCAGAGTTGTGTGCCCGATTTACAGTGCAGCTGAGCCGCGTCCTGAAAGCCCGCTGTTTCTTATCGGTGCATCTTCCATTGCTTCGCTCTCGGGCACTCTCTTTTTATCTCTTGGGCACTCGGCCATTTTAATTTGATCCTCTGACTTTTTCCCGTCTCCTTTGAAATTTCCCTTAAGAAAATAACTTCCGTTCTTCCTCGCGTTCTGGCGTCTGTAGGAAATCTACAGCAGGCCTGTGCGTTGGTCCTGCTCTCTCCGGTGATTGTGTGTGAGGGGATGTTCTTGGACCTCCTGCGTGCGGCCGAAGAATTTTTGAACGTCTTGCAGAAGACTTCCTTTGTGGCCCGCTCCGGTGTTAAGACAAAGACAAAACCGAAAAAGACCCGCCGGGGAAAACAGCGTTCCCGTGCCCCATCCTCTTCCACCATTGAAGACGTCTGTGTTGCAGAAGCAGTTAATAATATGAAGGGTGAGACTGCAGATGCAGATGGGAGTGATAAAGACGAGACTACCCTTCCCCCCTACGTTGATCCTCTGTGTTTGACATCCGCCCCCCCACACAGACTCCAGTATCCAGCTCCTGCCCAAGTTGGTGCAGAATCTCCTTCCACCGTCGTTGAGGTTAAGGTGATGCCCTCTCTTCCTTCTGTTAAACTTTCTTCCTCTGACGCTGCGTGTGAGCAGCCCCCAGCAACCGAGAACGGAGGTAGCCGTGGCTCTGCCCCTACCCCATCTCTCAGCCCTGTACGTTCCCCTGTCCGGTGTGACAGCGTGGTAGGGCAGCCATCTCCTATGCCCCAGGAGGCGACTGAGGTGAAAGAAGAGGTGCCCTCACGCATGAAAGAGCATCCTGTCTTCCCCCCCTCCCAGCAGAGTACCCCTCTTCCCCTCCAAGAGGAATCGAAGAAAAAGAAAAAGAAGGCGCGTCCCAGTGCGCATCGTCGTGCACGTAGTCGAACATGCGTGCCAGAAGAAATCCAGCCAGAGGCAAGCATCTCTGCCTCCTCTTCCAGCCCCGACGCAAGTCACCCAAATGCAAGGGCCCCATCCGATCCTTCGCCATGCAAAGACGTCCCTCGTTGTATCCGATCTGATGACCAGCCTGAAGCCGTCTCCCCTGTTGCAGTTGATGAAGATGGAGAGGGACTTCACTGTTCCACCGTCTCTGCTGCACCCGCAACCGCTTGTGAATCCAAATTGCAAGCTTCTCCCAGTCTTTCCAATCCAAATGACCAGGTGGACCCACCAGTGCCACTAGCACAGTCATCTGCAACCATGACTGAGAGTGCGTTTGTCTCCCCGTCTCCGACCGCTCAGGTGAGAGACGAGAGCCGTGCCCCTTTCCCAGCTACCCAACAGATTATGCCTGAGCCTAACAGTAGCACAGCGTTGCCTCCCTTTTCTCCTGCCACATGCATTCCAAAATGGCAGAAGAAAACAGAAAAGCAACAAGCTCGCAAGGCGCAGAAGAAAGGGGGTGTAGACAAACTACACTGGTGGCAATTCCGAAGTGACCCCACTGGTTGTGCCACCCCTGCATCTCCGACAGAGGATGTTCCCAAGCAACATGAAGAAACAACAGAGACCCCGAATGCCCCTCTACCTCAACCTGGAGGTCCCCCAATCTAAGAGTCAGACGACCAGTACTGGGGAACCTTTCGAGATTCCTGGCAGACGGCGTTGAGCCAAAGAGGGGGGAGGGGCATCAATCGAGAGGTGTTGCGGTATCTCCGTCGATAAGTCAGAAGCGTAAAAACTTTTTGTCTTCTTTTATTTGTTTTATCATTCTGTTGACAAGCCGATTTGCTAGCCGATTTGTTTTCGTTTTTCTTTTCGAACATCTGATTCTACGGGTCTGCCTGCGTTCAGTACATTGAGTGTAACCTTTACTGTGTAGCAGTCTGTGTCTCCAGTGCTACCCACAGTACGGACCTCTTTTCTAATGGCATATTCCTCCTCTGTCTCTGCAATAAGCGACTTCCTCTTGTATCGGCATGCGTTTCATATGTACCCACCTTGCTTTTTGTCTGGTGTTGTTATCATGTCTTTAGAGAAAGAGAAAGAGAACACCTGGTCTAAAGTTTAAGAGAAAAGAAAGTCAGAAAAACGTCTTGCTCCTCATTTGTCCTCTGTATCTTCTTTAGAGCCTCGCCATTGTGTGACTATTTCCTTTTGCGTTTGCCCTCATCCTTTCCTCCTATCGCTAGCCACTCCGTCTCTCCTTCTCATCGTTTGGTCTGATTACACTGCGAGAGACCTTCGCTGGTCCCCAGTCTGTTTGACTCAAGCGTTTTCCTCCATTTCCTTTCCCTTCGTTTCAGACGTTTCTTTTTTATCAGTCAATCTCTTTCATTATTCGTATTTACAACACAGCCGTCCGTGATAAAAAAAAAAAAAAAACGAAAGAAAGAAAGAAAGAAAGAAAAAGAAAAGGGAAAAGAAAGAAAGAATTTCAAAGAAAAAGAAAAGGGATGTATATTATGAACCACCCTGGTTCATACCTAACATCTGGCTTGTGTGTGCTTGTGTGCGTCGCGGGTCAGCCTCGTACCTTGTGGTACAACCAGTGCACCACCCCTGCAGTGCCTGTCAGTCGGCCCCAGATGGCAGGCATGCGGGCCTATTGCCTTCATTGGCATGCAGCGACTGATTGATTGATGTGCATCCTCACACCCAAAGAATATGATCGTTGTCTTTGTCTAGTGATTATGCTTGGTACTGGACTGACATTCCTCCTGACTGATGGAGTCCAACGTACATGAATCTGTCCGCTAAGCCCACTAGTCGATCATGCACCAACATGGTTCTTATCACTTTGCCTTCAGCATTTGACTAACAAGGGGAAGAAGACCAACACACCACTTATAATACAGAAGTTCAAGAAACCACTCTCATGCATATGCTTATTCGATCCCTAATCAATTTTCAAACGCTGACATCAGGCATCGCGTGCATCCATACACTGATCGCTGCTTGAATTTTTTGTATGCCAACGTGCGCGCGCAGATTACTTTCGCTATACATGATGCCAACGTGGCGAAGATGGATGCCTTAAACCACTCATTGTTTGCACTAGTGACCAAGCAATCACAAACGAAATGCAAACATCGTAAGACATACATGCATAATTGAATCAGCAGCAAGCCTGAGCAGTGCAACCGACATACATTGAAACGATCAATTCATACAAACACCAACAACTACAAACAGCATCAAGCCCAACGCAATTAGAAATGAAAAGAAACAAAAGGGTGACGCCAACAGCTTTCTTTGACGTAGTGTGGGGCAACATGTGCGAAGTAGTCGTATTTAATATAAATTTAATTGATTGATTGATTGATTGATTGATTGATTGATTGATACTGGGATTGATAGATATGTTCCACACTAGGCTTTCCCAGTATGTCTATCTCTGAAAATTTTAATCATAAATATGTCTAGCTAGCTAGATGTCTAACAAAGTGCATGGCCTTACCGGCTTATAGTCAATTAATTTTTTTTTTAATCGATCAATAAAGTCTAGAATAAAGTGTAAGCTAAATTGAATTGAAAATGTAGTCACATTGTAGTGGCCATGCAATAATGATGCAAAGTACTAGTTTTATCTAAAATACCCTGGAAAATACCATTATGTATAAATCAGAAGCACTGGCATTCACATTTTCGCACACAATTTAAGCCATATTTTGCCTTTCAATGCTTTGCCACGCGGAAGGCTTCATTAGAAGAAAACACAAGTTTCTTTGCATGTGCATTCTCCCTTGCTGGCGGCCTCATCCCATCCCATTTCTAGACCCATCAATGTTTTCCACAAGGACAACGGAAGCCCTGGCAGTCAGTCTGCCCGTCATGACTCCCCTCCACTCACCCAAGTTCGATCCACCCCTCCTTTCCCGTTGTTGCCTTTTCTATTCGATTTGCAAGTCCCCTTCATTGTGTGTGATCGAGTCACAGTAGCAGCACCTAGATGCAGCAGGATGGGGCGGGGACGCGGATCAAGGCCGCGGGGAGAGAGTTCCTCTTCAGAGGCGTAGACAGACAGAGGGCAGAACAGGCATGGCAAAGTACAGGGAGCTGCAGGAAGAGGATGGAGGCTGTTTGTTTGGCTTTTCACATTGAAGGAGACGGGAAGGGAGGAAGGGAGACAACCAAACCTCACGACAAAAACGCAGACAGTCCCCTTCGGCATGGTGGAAGGCGACGGAAACGTATCACCTTCCTTTTAGGTTTTCCCTTCCCCTTTCTTCCCTCCTCTCAGACAAAAGGCAGCAGACAGACGCACGCCGGAGCTAACAACCCGCTCTCTCTCTCTCTCTCTCGCGAACTGACCAGCAGGCCAGCTTAATTCAAGGTCTTTTCCCTCCCTCGCCCCATCCTTCCCTGCCCGTCTGCCGTTTGATGTATGCGAATTCGTTTGGTCTCTTCTGAAACCCCATACCCGATTATCAAATTGCCCTGTACCCTTTCCCTTTCTCTGCAACTACTGTTTTGCTTCTTCAATTTCCCTCACTTCCCATCCCCCCCCGCTTCTCCCTGTATCGTTCTATCTGCATCTCATTGTAAGCATTCACTCACGCACAGACGGAGGAGGAGACAAGGCATCAGTCAACAAAGAAACAACGAGCCGCAGCAGCCCCACAACAGCAATCAATCAATCAGTCACTCATCGAATGGCCGGATGACCAGCTCGACTAACGATCGACTCCTTTTCCGTTTTGTCTTCACTCTCTCTCTCTGAGCGCACCACCAACGCTCAACGTACCCCCCCCATCCCCCTGAATTCTCCTTCCCTCGTTCCATCCCAGTTGCTAGAATCCCACCACTGTTCCCGATGAAGTGCACGCCCACTCCCCTCCCTCAATCACATTCGTCAATTAAACATGCAGACACACACACGCACGCACGCACGCAGTTTAGAAAGAAAACAACTCAACTCAGTCCACGGGTGTTTCCTGCATCGACGAAACTTCCAATGTTGCTGCGTCTTCGTCTGCTTGGCGTGCAGCCTCAAGGGCCAGCTTTGCGTGGTCGGCGGAGGCCATGCAGATGGACCCTCTCTGTCTCTGCCCTCCTCCTCTCAAAGGCTTCTGCATGTTTTGCCTTCGCCCCTGTGCCGCTGCTCCTGACTTGTACATGGACTCGACCGTGCTGGTCAGGTTCGCGCACTGCTGAAGAAGCTTCTCGTACTTTGCCTTGGCAGTCTCGAGAGACTTCTCCAAATTGGCAATGCGCTGCTCCTTCCGTGCCAGCTTTTTCTCGTTCACCTGGCACTCGACCTTCAGACCGCTGTTTTGACTCACCTGCACGTGACAGGCAGCACAGACAAATAGGCAAAAGAAAGAAAGGAAGGAAGGGGACAGTTTGTTTGAAAGAAACTTGGGGCACAACATACAAAGAAAAGAAAGGTGGGAGAGAGGATGAGAAGTTCCCGCCAATTAAGGCAATGACAGCCAAGTCTTTAGCCTCCTGGGGCCTCTTTCACGGGGTAAGTTTTCTTTATTCACCGTTCGTTCTTCCTTTCCGTCGTTTCTTTCTTTGGCTCGCTTCTGTAGGGATAGAAGCATAAATGTGTACAGACATATGCAAGTACAAACACATATGCTGAAACGAAGGTGCTCGAAGGCGGACGGAAAATCGAGGCAAAAGCAGGACCGGCATGCATGCACCCAGGAAGGAAGGAAGCTTGGCTCTACGCCCCTCTCCTCTCCTCTCCTCTAACTGTCCGATGTAGACTCCAGAATCCATACGGGCAGGCGGAAAGGAAAGCACCAGACAGACCGAGGGGCTGCCCAAAGGGATTCTTTCAGCCTGGTGCTCCTCTTTTATGGCTCGGAATACATAGATGCTTGAGTCTGTACGGAACAATTAGTTGTCTTCGATTTTGACGGCACAGGGGCGGAAGGAAAAAGAAATTCTTTGAGAAGCTCCGTTGCGCTAAAGAACAGGAGCAATTGACTGCGTGACTGACTGACCAGTTTGTGGTACATGATTGTCAATTGTTCCAGGTTTCTGTCCAGCTGTCCGACCTGCACGCACGAACAACAGCGAGGGGAAACTTGTTCAGCTCGTCAGAACACAATGGTGAAGAAGCTATTGTCGGAGTGTGCGCACACAGGCTCGCGCGCGCGTGCGCACATCCACACACA
>JAHBMJ010000600.1:38636-43412 GCA_018398765.1 Chromera velia | reverse complement strand
GGGGCATTTTCTTCTCTCTCAATTGTTCTCTTGGTGATTCGTCCGCCACCTCAGTTTTTCGTTTTAGTGATTCTCAATTAAGAATTCAAAAGAGAAGAACCTAGACGGAGAAGAGGGACAATGTCAAATTGACATTTCAAGATCGGCTTTCTTCTTCTATGTCCCTTCTCTCTCTCCCTCTCTCTCTTTCTGTCTCTCTCCACGTTTTCTGTCATTCCACTGCCATTGGCTCTGGTGGACTAGTGAGCCGAACCCATAGCGAGGGATCGACTGGATGGGAAAGGAAGTCCTCCGTAATTCAATTATCTCTGACCCTCTCCCTTTGTCTTCCCTTATCTTTCTGGAAAGAAAGAATAAAGAAAAGAGAAAGAGATCATACAGGGCGGTTGCATTGGCACAATGTCGTGTTAAGCAAAAGAGAGCAAAAGGGATTAACTTTATGAATTATAAGGTCAGCAGCCACCGACCATCATGTTTTAAACTACTGTCGAGCTTATACTAGTAGTCTTGCTAGAGTTTTGCAAGCTTACACATCTGGTTATACATAGTACCACTGCTATTGGAAACTAAGTGAGGATTTATTGTCATCATTCCTAATCAATCAGTAGCTTATTAAGCTTACTTGTCAATGTTATCAGCCTATAGATATATTTCAATTTATTTCAAGTTATTTAAGATTTTTTCTTAATTTTTTTTATTAACGGGATAAGGAAAAAGGCTAGGAAGAGGGTAGGTTATCAGGTTAGGTTATATAGGTTATTGGTTTTCCAGTTATAATAACCGGTCATAACGGGCGGTTTAAGCCGCGGTTAAGAGCTGATTACCCAGTAAGAGCTGATTAGAGCTAATAAAAACGATATTAAAGGTAAAAACAACTTCAAACAAGCAAAAAAATACTGAAAACATCATAAAATGGTTGTAAAACTCAGTTATGACAACTAAAAATGTGTAAAAAATCATGTTGTTCTTAGTTGTTCTTAGTATTTGGATATATTTGGACTATGAACACAATCAAACAGGTGGCTATATGGATGAAAAATGTGTTTTCATTATATATTTTGGTTGTTTTTCATTCGTTTTCCGTATATCAGTAATAATATCACTGTGATAATCAGTGTATTAATCATATGCACTTGTAAAAAACACGTTTTTAAAGTGAAAAGTTTTGAATTTAGTGAGGAAACGACCTTTAAACATAAAGTTAGAATTTAATTTGGGCCATTGTGAGCTGTTACCGCACCCATTTCCGTATTGCATGCCATATCTTGATCACACGTACCGCCGTTGCCGCACCACCACATTCAAACATCTCACGCATGCACGCACGCCACCGCTATCATAGCCATTGAATTTATATGCATATGCTACATATACATGCATCTTTTTCTTGTTCATGCTTGCATAAATCAAGTGAATTGTTTGACTTCTCTTTGTCTGACAGACTTTTTTTTGGAATCGTGTTGAAGAGACTGAATGTCCAAAGACTTGCTTTACATATAGGCATCGATAAATCTGATTGCAGTTAACAGAAGCAGGCTTTGGTTCCTTTTCTTTCTTTATCTTAACAGTGAAGTACTCTTTACTCCTCGTATCTTATACAGAAGGGCGCTTTCTCTCGCTTCTCTTTCACGGTACGTCTGGGTATGTCTCCCCCTTTTTTATCACGTCCTTTCTGCTTCATTCGAGAAATTCTCTGGAAGGTTTTTTTCCTTTCTTCTGATTGGTCATCTTTAAATTTTCTTCCGTCCCTTGCCCTTCCCACCTCTGACCACACACTCCTTTGTTCAACCACTCTTCTGACTGAACTCACCATGCATGTGTCCTCTTATTTATCTTTTCCCTCTCCGCCCCTCTCATCTCCCTCCCGTCTTCCTCTCCATCTGAACAGAAGGTCCACATGAGGGACCTCCAGAAGAATCTGGACGAGATACAAAACAACATGGTCAGGCTGAGCCAGGCAGTCAGTCAGTCAGTCAGCAGTCAGTCAGTCAGTCAGTCAGTCATATCAATGAGTGAATAACTGACAGACAGACAGATATATGCATGCGCGCACACACACACACACACACACACATACATACATACACACACACACACACACACACACACACACACACACACACACACTTTTACTTATTCACTCACTCATTCACTCACTCACTCACTCACTCACTCAAAGAGGAACTTCAAGTTAAGGGGGCATACAAGGAGGCAAACAAATCGATCACTCAGTCTGGACCGGAGAAGACAACAGGAGTAAAAAAGATGTGCGGCATCGCCATACAGCTAAAATTTAAAACCGGTGGATTCGATTTGTTTGCTTGACCTTCCACATTAATTTTTGTGAAACAGGCGTGTTTGTCGCGTGCATGACTGCTCCGACCGACTGCATATCCTTCGTGGGATCAAAAAATCAAAAGGAAGCAGATTTATTCAAGTGGTCACATTGTGATGAGAGAAAGGGAGCTAAGAAGCTAGGTAATGTCTAGAAGTAATGTAAAAAGGATCGAGACACTCGATGGTAATCGCCATAAGAACAGAAATGATAACAAAACTTAGGGGTATAAAGGCGGATTGTATCAGACCGTGATCAGAGTTTTCCAGCAAAAATGAAAAAGCATGATTTACGATAGACTTTACACGTCTTTCTCATTTGTACTGGCTTCGAGAATTCATTTGATTTCTCTTTTCTGCTTTCTCCTTTTCTATGCCCTTTTGGTTAATCCAACCATCTACCAGTCTGCCCCTTTAATTCTGTGTATATGCAGGAGGACGCAGAAAGACTTCACGCCCAGTTGGAGTCCCATCGGCCGAACATCAACTGCAGCTGTGAAGGAAAAGCAAGGAGGCCTGTTTAGCCAATTTCACGTAGAGCGTGTGCCCATACAACCCAGCGATACAGATGGAAAGATTGATGCTGGCAGTTGTTATAGTAATTAAAGTAGGTTGAATCGTGCCCTTTCTAATGCCTTTCACTCACCCTATGTACCCAAAGCATGCTACCATCACTCTTCATTGACAAAAAAGATTTTCTAACGCCTGCCCCTGGCTGCAGAGTGATCGTCTACAAAGTGCTCAGCACACAAGAGGCGCGTGACCTCACTCTTCTAAAATCCGAACATCTACATACCCATGTATCTCTACAAGATTTAGGACGACTTTGCAGATGACGTTGTGAGGGGGATGAAAGAACTGCTGCAGTGCTACAACAGAGACAAACGAATCCTCATACAGGTGATCTGCGCTGCCATACCTGAGGTCGCCAGGGCTCCTCAGCAGTCTGAGATCGATGCTGTTGAGAGAGAGACGAAAAGGAAGAGAAAGACTGGAGAGAAGGAGAAGGGGGAAAAGGAAGGCCTCGCAGAGAAAGAGAAAGAGGAAGAGGAAGACAAAGAGAAAACGAAAGAAGAAGGCGAGACCGGTAAGGAGGAAAGCGTCTTTTTTGCATTGGCAGACAGCTTTGGTATCCCCCCCACCCTACCTGCTTCTGAGCTAGCTTCTGAGTCAGCTTTCTTTGGGGGCGTTTTCGATAGTATCCATAAGAGAGGGTACGTCGAGAGACCCTCCGAGAGACTGAAGAGGAGAGAAAAAGTCCTTGACAACCGGGCGCTTGCGCTCAATCAGCACGCTCTGAAACTTGACGAGTAGAGAGAGAAACAGGCGGGGGACTACCAGAAGTGGCAGGAGGAGTAAGAAAGAAATTGGGAAGAGAAAGTGAAGGAACTCAAAAAGGAGTTTAAAAAAGAGATAGAAAAGTACCAGAATATGCTAAAAAAAAAAAAAAAACTACCAAACGATGCATAAGCTCTCCATTATCTTTGCGAAGGCCCCCCAGATCTTCTAAGAAGCGTACAGTAAGATCAACGAGCAGGGGCTTCTGAAAAAGCTTGCCGTCTTCATTGAGTCTCTCTTCGGCTTCGCAGCGCTCTTCAAAAACAAACAGCTCAAAGGGGCCACTATTTGCACCTTCTGGTGGCTGGCTTCCTACTTGGGCACCGAGCTGGCCAACTTTCTGATGGGGAAGCCTACGTACAACTTCTTCGTCTTCAGAGATAGGCCAAAATGGAGAGTCCCCCTCGATAGCTGGGCAAAGAAGTTGAATGTGGACGAGCTCATCACTCAGTTCATTTTCCTCGGCCCCCTCAAGCCCACGCCAGCAGGAGGCTTCGAGTTGCTCACCCATGAGAAACTCCAAGACTACCTGGAAAAAAGGGGGACAAAAACATAGGCCACCCTCCTCGCCGAGATGAAGATAGACTACCCAATCACCTTTGTCATAAAGTTGGCAAAGCAGAAGAAGAATGTGATCGAGATCGAGCTAAAGACCCTCCCCGGGTTGATTGAGGCCAAAGACATTGACCGTATCATGATGGGCGTGATCGATCGCTTCGGCGTCCTTTCAAAAGTTATCCACTCCTTCGATCAAGGTCCCGACTTCGAGTTCTTGATCGAAGGTCTCTGTGGGGGGCTTCAAAGCCGTCGCGCCTTCCCTTATGAAGATATACCCCCTGATCGCGTAAGTTATGGGGACATCTATCGAGAAGCACAACGCCCGACGATGCTATGAAGGACCTCAAGTGGGAGGAGGTCAACACAGTGGCAGCCCTTGCACACGTGGGCCCTTGATTGATTCAGGGTCATGCAGGGGCTACAGAAAAGAAAAGAGAGAGAGAGGAAGAGGGAGAGAGAGAGGAACATTGTGGCTTAAATGAAGTTTTGCAAGAGAATGTGTGTGTGATGGAGAGACACAGGGTGTTTTGGGGCTTCTGAAAGAGC
>JAHBMJ010000600.1:31136-33636 GCA_018398765.1 Chromera velia | reverse complement strand
ATCGGGGCCGTCGATCAACACATCGACTCCCACAACGCCAAAGTAACCTCTCGCACTCAAAGAGGCCGAAAGGGGTTTCACCACTGAATCGAAACACAAACTCCACAGCGACTCCTGCTGGTCGGCACGCCACACACCACCGTGCCATCGCCCCCGTCCGTCGCACTCTTGCTCCACAATTCCTACACGGGTCACGCGAATGGAAAGACAATCACTCCGCATACCCCCATTCCCCCGCTCACCCCTCCCCCCTCTCTCTACAATCCCAGGCAAATTCGGTTGAGACAAATAAAACTGCACGCATATGTTCCGATAAACACACGGGATCATCTCGCTGACCGAAACCAGACCGTCCCACCCCACCGACAGCTGAGCGGCCTCAACTGCCTCCCCGAGGTCCCTCAAAGTCCGAATAAGAAAGGTGCCGTACCCTGACAGACCGTGCGAGAGTTTCACCACACAAGGAATGCTCAGAGGCCCCCCGGGCTCTTCGATCAACTTTCTCAAGTCTTTCACAGCCACCTGCCGTTGCAATGGCATCGGGACTCCGAGCTTGGGTATTTCGGGTTTCCCCAGGATCTCGTAGTGACTCTGAGGATCCACAGAGGCCCATTCAGAGGGAAGAAAGTCGTGGGGAAACAATGAGACAACATTCCCTTTCCCATTTCCCCCACCCCTCTTCAAGTTTCTCTTTCTTTCCCTCACACGCTGTCCAGGAGGAGACATGGACCTGCCCCCACAGACAGGACAGAGTCCCTTCTCCTCCTTTTCCTTCTCCTTTCCCCTATTCTCTGCTTCCGACCTAGAGGGCGATGGAGCGGTCGCCCCAACAGGAGAAAAAGAAGGGGACCCTCCTCCCGAAGCCCCCCCCTTTTCTCGGGAGCTAGACGAAGAGGCAAGGCCTACCCAACCAGACGAAGAAGAGACAGGACGTCTCTCCCCCTGCACGTCTGCGTTACTCCAATACCGTGGGGTTGACTCTTCCCTCGCTTCCCTCTCATCTCCCAAACAACGAAAGCATTCCGAACAAACGAGAAACTCCTGCATGCAATGCAAATTTTCTGCAGGCCTCGACAAGGCACGAGAAAAAACTCCGATCTCCTCTCTCACCCCCCCCTCAAATACCGAACAATCCCTCTCTGGTACTGGAGGATCCCCTCTGTCTCCCCCCACCCCAGGTCCTCTTTCTCCCTCCCTCTTCCCCTCGCCTGCCTCTCCACCTTCTTTTCCGTGGCCCCCCCGACCAATCAGGTCGCCCAAAGCACTTCTGAGGTCGACCTGCCGACCCTCTGAGGCCGCTCCACCTCTTAAAATCCAAATCTCTCTGGAGCTTTTCGAAGAAAAAGAAGAAGAAGAAGAACGCAGAGCAAGGGACGGAGGACAATCCCATGATCCCGACTCCCGCCCAACAGTCGAAGGGCCGCCCGGGACTCCTCCACCTGCCGCCGGGAGCTCCCAACCTTCAAACGTGTCAGCAAGGTATTGGCAGAACTCAAATGACAGGCGACCGGTAAATGCAAGTCGCTGCCTCACCTTTGCTCCGATCGTGCCGCCATCGTTCCCTTCTCCCTCTCCTGCATCTCCTCTTGAGGGAAAGGGGGAAAAGAGGGCGGGGATAAATCTCTGGGGCTCCAGTGTGTGAAGAAAGTGCGGAGACGGGAACGGAGGACCGTCGTGTATTCGAAACTTTTCGTTCTTCAGTCCTGAAAACAGTGGGGGTGCTGATGTTCCCTTCCTTCTCTCTGTCTCTGTCGCTGTCTCCTTCCGTACACGCTCTCGTCCCCCCCCGCCCAAAGCTTCTCTCTCCGTCTGTTCGGGTGGACATGCAGGCGCCGATGTGGGGTAGCACAGGAAGAAGGTGGCGTTGGGGAGGTCCTCTGAGTACAGAGACCCTATCGTCCTGCGAACCTGGACCTGCACTCTCTCACGCACACACACACACACACACACACACACACGCACACGGGGACAGAGAGAGGGTTTATGCACACTCATCCACACAGTCTCTGTCTAGCATACACACACACACACACACACACACACACTCTTCCCAGTCCCCCCCCACACACACACTCCCTCCCTTTCACACGCCACCACGCTACCCACACACCGTTCCGAACACACATACACTCGCGACCCACAGAGAGAGAGGGGAAAATGCCAAAACTCATCATGCATGACGACGCACACGTGAATCTGCACACACAAATGATATGCACAGCAAAAGTACTACCAAATTAAAGATGACGACACACGACACAATGAGGCACTCCTACATCAATAGTAATTAATTCACACGACCCCTCTCTCCCTCCCTCTAGCTGACCTTGAAGACCCCCTTGGACTCCCTTTCATCCTCATCGAGGCTCTGTCGGTCCAAGCGGTTTGAGGACTCATGCCTCAGACTCTCTGCATTGACGGTGTCACCAACCTTCCCCTTTCCCTTTCCCTCCACACGCCTGCTGTCCATATTCCCTTCCCGCCCCCCCCCCCCTAGAGG
>JAHBMJ010000600.1:0-30728 GCA_018398765.1 Chromera velia | reverse complement strand
CCCCCCCCCCTAGAGGCAGGGGCGACTCTCTTGTGTCCGTTCCGGAAGACGGAGCCGGAGAGACAGGGACAGAGGGCGTTCGTCTCTTCGATACAGACATGGACACAGACTCAGGCATCGTCTTTGCTGGCCTCAACTGGTGTCTCCTTGTTCTCCTCTCCCGCTCCCGATGCCCCCCATCGAGACTCCCCCTCTCGACGTGACACGACTTCCCCAAAACACGCCTCTCTCCTTCTGTCCTCTCCCCCTCTCTCTCTTTCCCCAACACACTCCCCCTCTCCCCCCTACTCTCTCTATCTCCGTCTCCCTCTTGTTTCCCCTTCTCAGAAAAACTCTGCCCCCTTCCCCTCCCAACTCTCTCATTGACGAGGACGATTTCCTCCTCCCCCTCAGATCCCCCCATCGCAGCAGCAGAAGAAACTCCAGGGCCCCTCTTCTCATCCTCATTCTCAACATTTCGAATGCCGAAGCCTGCTTGACAACCCCACTCTCTCCCTCTCTCAGTCCCTTCCACCGCATTGGAGTGCAGGGAGTGTGCGGAAGAATCGGGGAGAGAGAAACCTCTTCTATCTCTGCCGTCTCCTCCCCCTTTTTGCCCCCCTCCACTCCCCCCCCTTCTGCTGTGGGCCTTCTGCCCTTTTTCCCCTCCCCCTCCTTCCTCTTTGTCCTCCACCTCTTTTGGGAACATTCCCAGAGGAAGCACGAACGCTTCGAGAATCGCAAACGTCATCAGCACTGCCGCGGAGACTCCCAAAGTCTCTGTGAGGGGAAGGGAGTCGGAGGCTGTCGCTGCTGTCAGCGTGACCCCAGCGTTCACCACCGCATTCACAGAATTAACAACAGCGAAGATCGTGCTGGTCACTCCACTCTGTGCAGACACTGACTGTACAAGGACATTGAATGCGATCTTGGGGGGGGCTTGCAACACGCCATACAACGCACACACGGAGGCCACCAGGAGGAGGCGCCCCAAAGGAACTCTGCCCTCCCCGGGATGACTCACGTGACACACGGGCAGGGTGCCTGCCCACACAGCGAGGGACAGAGAGGAGCAGACAAAGAGGGGAAGGTACAATTTCCTCCCCCGCGTCCCTCCAATGCCCCCCTCCTGTCCCCCCCCTCGCGTATTTGTGCAATGCACCCTCGACTCTTCCGATGTGTCCATGCTCTCTCTGTGTGTGTGTGAGTGGGGGTCCTCGAGGTCTTTTCTCTGCATGGGTGAGATTGTTCTCTGTTCAGGGTTTCTGCTGCGCTGTCTGTCAGCTTCCGTAGAGGAAGAAACAGGAGAAGGAGACGGAAGAGAAACCCAGGAGACATACCTCTCCCACAAAACCCCTGTCAAAACACTCCCGATGATGCTGCACCCTTCCACTGTGGCGTGCAACAAGCAGATGATCAGAGGAATGCTCCACCACTCTCCCGTGTCCCCTGCGTCTGCCTGTTGCCTGGAACAAGTGACAGATGCAGAATTCTGTCCGAGGGCCCTGATTGCCACATCTGGAAGGAGCACAAACAGGACGAGGAGACGGGAAGAGAACTCCAATGCGTCCATTACTATCCGGTACCTCAGAACCGGGCTGCTCCAGCACTCCACGTACCCTCTCTTCAATTGACTCAATAAGGAGACAAACGAGACAGAGGGAGAAGGAAAAGACAAACCCCCCCCTCCACTCTCCTCCAGGTCCCCCTCCTCACTCTGAAAAGAAGACGACACCGTCTCCCGAATTCCTTCCCTCTCCCTCCCAAGCCCATCGCTTTTCTGTCGCCTCTTCCGAGGCGTTCCAATCCAATACAGACAAAGGGACGACAGGTTGGAGAAGAAAAACACACACGCCATCAATCCCACCAGAACGATTTTGTTCCTGTTCGAAGACAAACCTTCCACCCCCCCCCCCCTTCTCAGCGCAGTCACTGCCAGAAGAAGCGACGTCGGAAGTAGGACAAAGATCCCAGACACCCATGCCTCATACCGTGCGTTCCAGGTTGTTCTCTCTTTGTCACCGAGGCGCTTCCCCACCTCTGCGGACAAAAGCTCCAGCCCTCCCTGATTGACGTCCAGAAGAGTGGACAACGACACCACCGCACCGTCCAACACCATCAACAGCACAAACACCCCCACCGGTGCACCCCAAAAGGCAATACTGGGGACGCCAACGCACCACAGGAGGGCTCGGAGAACGGACACAGACGTCAACAGATCCAGGAACCGGAACCCACCAGAAAGAAGCACACCAACAAAAGTCGAACACACCCCCATACCTAACACATACGCGGTTCGTGAGTAGCCGACCGCTGAGAACGAATTGGGGTAGATGGAGAGGACAAGCGGTGTGAAGAGAGCGTAATAGACGGGGAACTTCGTCATATGAAGGATTTGTCCTGAGAAGAAGAACGAGAAAGAAGAAGAAGAAGAAGAGGAGACTGGAGAAGTAGACGGCAAATCTTTTGAAACATTCGTGAAAATGCTCGGGGAGAGGTTCGTCCTCTCCCCCGTTTCTGGTCTTTCGGAAGTTTCCATCACCGACATGTAGGTTGTAGGGGAATGGGTGCAGACGCGTATGGAATTTGAAGGGGTACACTGTCAGTAATACATTGAGAAGCGAGAAACAAAAAAAGATTCGACGAAAGATTAAGGTCAGACGACCAATCAACGAAAAGTGTGCGCAACACGCGACAAGCCTGCTCAGGGCATGCCGGGGCACCGTCGATCGGGTTTTGAATGGGATGCATGGGCCCGCGGCGCGCTCAGCGCGCCACTCCAAAATGCCGGGGCCTTTATACCTTTTTTTATAGATGCCCACCGTTCAGGCACTTACCCAGCCCTCAATTTAGCTCGGTCGGCGGCCAGCCCTCAATTTGGCTTGGTCGGCGGCCAGCCCTCGCGGCCAGCCCTCAATTTAGCTCGGTCGGCGGCCATGCAGCCTTCGCGGCCAGCCTTCGTGGGGGGAGGGGCCGGGGGGACCCCCCTATAGCTTAATTGGAGGGCGGAGGGAAAAAGCCTCCATGGGGGGACCCCCCCTTTAAATTGAGGAAAAAGCCTCCATGAAGGTGACCCCCCCCNGGGGCCCCCCCCCCCCCTTTTTCAGGGTCACCTCCGGGGTGATACGAAATGCCCTTCGCATCATCGCACGTGCAGAATTGTGCTCTGTCGATCTGCTGGAGAAGGATCTTCCACTGATGGATTCAGCTGTTGGACATATTGATATTCATATTAATATGTACAGAGTTGTCCGTATATCCCAAACACCACAGGCTGTCTGAAACATGTTTTGAAGCGTGGTGTTTGTAAACGTACGTGTAAGGCGTTTTTTTGTTTTCTAAAGAAAGACAGTGCGTGTTGTTGTTGGTCAGTGGACTTTTTTTGATCCTTGCCCTTATTCGTACCGCGTGCATCCACTGATCTGATCAGCTAGACATTTTCCAAGCAAGAATCTTCCAACCCCTCTGTGTGAGGAAGGAAAGGAATGTTTCAGGAGGAGAGACGCCAGCTGCTCTGTCTTTCGGCCTCTCTTCGGGCCACAGCATCCCCTACATCCGTCCCCGTGGGCCGACAGGAGGAGCTGAAGAGACTTGAAGCCTTCCTGGAAAAGTGAGTTTATTGTGGATGGATTCCTCGTTGCTCCGATTTGCACTTACTTTCTTTTGCTTTCACTGAAGCAGTAAGAAATTTCGTGACGTTCTTCCCTCCCTTTCTCTCTTGTCTCCTGTGGGAGGTGCCTGTGGTCTTTTCCAAATTCACAGCTGCATTCTCTGTCAGTCAGCATAAGTTGAGCCCTCCCTCTCCGTCTAGTCCACTTTCCTTTCTTTTTTTCTTTCTTCCTTTCTGCAGATGTCGGAGCGAGGGCCAGGGATCTGCCCTGTACGTCTGCGGCCAGCCAGGCACAGGGAAGACTTGTTGTGTCCAGTACTGTGCACAGAAAATGATTTCCCGCTGGTGCGACCCAGATCGGGCTGGAAGGAAGGGGGACGATGACCAGGCAGTAGCAGGGGGTGGAAAGCAAAACAAAGAGGCGGAGGGGGGCCCTCCTACTCAACAGACCCAAAACGAAAAGAGGCCCCGGAAATCCCCCCGTCTCCAATCCCCCCCCGGAGTCCCACAACAACAGCAACACACCCAGCAGCCCACACAGACGAAGTCGATCTCGTCTTCGTCAGTCTCTCAGAACAACTCGAACCCCAAAGCAAAAGTTTCCTTCAAAGCCCCACGGCTCGCAGCAGCCGCCGCACGAGCAGCAGCAGGAGAAGAGGAAAACGAGCAGATGTCCGGAGAGGGAGGAGAATTGAAGAAGACAACAAAAAAGGAAACTGACAGAGACGGAGACGGGCAATCAGGGCGTGAGTCCAGCCGGGAGGAAAAGAGAAAGAGAGAACTTGCAAAGGTCCCAGCCAACAGATCATCTTCCGCCCAAGGCTATGCGTATGTGAATGCGATGGAGTCGGGGGCTGCGGGGCGGGATCCGTGCCTTGCGATTCTGGAGGCCGTCGCGTCTCTCCTCTCCCTGACTCCTGCGCAAAGCCGCAAGCTTCTGTCTTCATTGAAGAAGGAAGGGGGGGGGCAGCCTGTGTCATTGGGAGACGGGAAGAGAATTGGCAGGTTCACTGCTGCCTTCTCTGTGCTTCAGGAAGTGCAGGCGGAACAGAGACGGGGAAGAAAGGAGATGGAAGAAGAGGAAGAAGGAGCACTCCTCAAACTGCTGGTGGTTGATGAGATTGACGTACTCGTGGAGAGAAGAGAGGGTGTGTCCACCAACAAGGGGAAGAGGGGAGGAGAAAAGGGCTCCTCCTCCTTCTATCTGGACGCTTCCGGATTTCTCACCGGCCTCTTCGACCTCTCAACGGGAGAACACTCCAAACTGGTTCTCATCGGTCGGTCGGTCGGTCAAGTGGTTCAGTCGGATATATGAATTGGTAGGGAAGGGAAGGGAAGCAGTGTAGGCCCTCTCCTCTCCTCTCCTCTCCTCTCTTTTCATTTCCCCCCTGTCGTGTCGTGTTCTTCTTGCACGTCTCGCTCCAGTTTCCTTTCTTCCCTTCCTTCCCTTCCTTCCCGAAAAGATTGTTTCGTCCTCTTTTCTTTTGTTGTCTGACTGACCCTTTGGTCCATCCTGCGTGGCGCCCCACCCTCGCGTCCCCGCCTGCATTTCCTCCCCTCCACTTTACTTCACGTCATCGATTCCATGCATGTGCGGCTCGTCCGTCCTTTCTGTCGCATATGAATTTTCCCGACTTCCCTTCCTTTGTGAAGGGGGCGGTGGGAGAGGGCGAGAAACACATCCCGCTTCATTCATTAATTCATTCATTCATTCATTCATTCTCTTTGTTTGTTTGTTTGTTTGTTTCTTTCTTTCTTTCTTTCTTCCATTCTCTGCATTTCTTTTCTTTCTTTGTTCCTTCCTTCCCTCCTTCGTTCCTTCCCTCCTTCCTTCCTTCCCTCCTTCGTTCCTTCCCTCCTTCCTTCCTTCCCTCCTTCGTTCCTTCCCTCCTTCGTTCCTTCCCTCCTTCGTTCCTTCCCTCGCTTCCATCTTTTCGTTCCTTTCTGTCTTCGCTTACTTCCCTGTCTCCTCCCTTCGTTCTCCTTGCCTGCAGGAATTGCCAACTCGTCAGATCTCTTCTCCAACCTGCGGACTTCGGTCGTCGGGTGTCTGCGGGAGGAGGCGGAGGGAGAGAGGGACAGGTCGTCTCGGGAGGGAAAGGAGGAGGACCTAGAGGAGGAGAAGGGTGAAGAGACGTCAAGGAAGAGAAAGAGTCAGTCAGTCAGTCAGTCAGATCGGAGGACGGCTGGCCCCGGAAAATAAAAGGGAAAGAATTGCAAAAAAGAGGGGGGAAAATGAGGTTTGTAACGGGAAACGACCCCTTTCTCAATCTTTGCGGAGCACTGCGGCTGTCTGTGATCATCTCTCTTCTTCTTCTCCCGTTGCGCGCTTTTATCACACTTTGATGCGCTTCGCCTCCCCTCTCTCCCCTCCCCTCCGCTCCCGGCCCGTCACTGCATGGATTTACCCATGTGTGCATGCAGGGATTCCGAGGCAGAGGCGGCAGCTGGAGACAGAGACGCTCATCTTCCCCCCCTACACAGCCGCGACCCTCAAGGAGATCTGCACCAAACGTATCCTCACCGCAGCAGAGTGCCACTCCATCTCCACCTCTACGTTGCACTCTCCTGCTCAGGGGAGACGCAAAGAGGAATGGCAGGAGGGAAAGGAAGGGCAAAAAAGCGGCTCGTCTTCGCCTTCCCTTCTGCACACCCTGTTTGCTGACGGTGCCTTGGAGCTGACAGCCCGCAAGGAGGCCTCTCGAAAGGGGGATTGCAGAGAGATGCTCAGCCTCTGCGAACAGGCTGTCCGAGCTCGTCTCGGGTCTCTCTCTTCAGCCTCTTTGGCAGAGGGGCAACGTCAGCCTGGCTCTTCTTCTCCTCCTTCTTCTGCTCCTTCAAAGAGCGGGAGAGGGAGAGAGATCGTTGATCCAGTGAAAGGTTCTCCTCCAGGAGACAAGCACGCGGAGGGGGAGAAGGAGAGGGAGAGGCGGTCGGGCAAAGAGACAGGCCCGGAGGATCGCATGAGCATCCCCTCTCTCCCTTTCGGCTCTGCAACCACCACAACCGTTCCCCCATCCGCACGTCCATCCCAGTGCCCAGTATCCGTCTCCAGCCCCCTTAGCTCTGCTGCCTCGCCTCTCTCATCTTTCCCCTCCGAGGTGTCGTTCAGTCCGTCCCAGAACAACAAAAGGGGTGGGGGGATGTTGATGAAAGAGTCGTTGGAAAAGGAAAAAGGACGGGAAGAGTCCGAGAGAGAGGCGAAGCGCCCAAAGAAGCAGAACAGCTCCCCAGCAGCAGCAGCAGCAGGTGTGGAGATGGGAGACGTACTGGGGGTGTTCAGAGAGCGGTGCCAGTCCGACTGGGCCCTCTTGAAGGGCCGGATCTCTGCTCTCCCTCAGCAGCAGAAATTTGCTGTGTGGGCTCTCTGCAAAAGTCTCGACGGCCCGTCTCCCCAGGCAGGGGGGAAGGGGAAAGAGGGGGAAGAGGAGAGAGACGACACAAAGACAAAGGGGGAAATGGGAGTCACCGCTTTGCACGTCAGTCGGCCCCCTCTTTCTTTCTTTCTTTCTTTTCTTTCTTTCTTTCTTTCTTTCTTTCTTTCCTTCCTTCCTTGCTTCCTTCCTTCCTTCCTTCCTTCCTTCCTTCCCTTCCTTCCTTCCCTTCCTTCCTTCCCTTCCTTCCTTCCCTTCCTTCCTCCCTTCCTTCCTTCCTTCCTTCCTTCCTTCCCTTTCTTTCTTTCTTCCTTCCTTCCTTCCTTCCTTCCTTTCTTCCTTTCTTCCTTCCTTTCTTCCTTTCTTTCTTTCTTCCTTCCTTTCTTTCTTTCTTTCTTTCTTTCTTTCTTTCTTTCTTCCCTGTTTTTTTCTGTTTTCCTCTCTCGTCGCGGGCTTTCATTTGCTTTCCTTAACTGCATTCATTCGTGCCCCCCTTCCTTGCTTGATCGTCTCTGCGCGATCTGTGCGAACTCACGAAAACTGTAAATGTGTGCGCGCGCGTGTGTGTGTGAGAGAGAGGGGGGGAGTACGATTGTGTGCGCATTCCCGCAAGGTTTTTGCTCCCATGTGCTTGAACGAACAACCCACCCCCTCGTTGTGTGTATGCTTCATGCAGCAACGGTACACGACGGAGTGCTCCAAACGTCAACTTCCTCACGTGTCCGGAATTTCGGCCTTCCGGGACCTCCTGACCTGCCTCGAACAGAGTGGGCTGATCGGTCAGTTGGTCTTCTCCTTTCCTTCCTTCCTTCCTTCCTTCCTTCCTTTTTTTCTTTCTTTCTTTCTTTCTTTCTTTCTTTCGTTCTTTTCTTTCTTTCTTTCTTTCTTTCCTTCCTTCCTTCCTTCCTTCCTTTCTTTCTTTCTTTCCTTCCTTCCTTCCTTGCTTGCTTCCTTCCTTCCTTCCTTCCTTCCTTCTTCTGTCTTCTGTTTTAATTGTTGGTGCAAAAGATATGCCCTTCCGTTCCCATCCCACCCCACCGCCTCCACCCCCCCTTCTGTCGCTTTGCCTTGTCTCGCCGATTCGGTCGGATCGCTCGATAGTATTTTCTTTTCTTTCGTTTCTGCGCCCTCCCTGGTTCTTTCCAGCAGTCTCCTGATTGGCTGGAGTGTGCCACTGTTTGGACAGACAGACGGAGGGCACGAGAGGAGAGAGGACCTCCTCGTGATGTCGTCTCACTGTTTCATGATTCCTCACTCTTCAACCCCTCCCCCTGTGTGCATGTACACGTGCGTGTGTGTGTGTGTGTGTGTGTGTGTCCACGTATGTGAACTTCTTGACGTTTATGTGCGTGCGTGTATGTCTGTGTACACGCATGCGAAGTTCTTGACGTTTGTTTGGGTGTGTCTGTGTATGTGTGTGAGAGAGAGAACGTGCAGATATTCGAGAAAGTCAGGGTCAAAAGGGCAAACGACAGGGAGGATTCCTTTCTTCGTGTTCGTCTTCTTCTTCGTCCTCTGCTGCCACTGGCAGTCTCTGTGCTCCGTTTGCGAATGGGGGCATGGTGAGGAAGAGGGGGGCTGGTTCTTTGTCTCTCTCTCTGCCTCTCTCTCTGGCTCTTGCACAGAGAGGGGGAGGCGCGTTGGTGGCTCCTGCCTTTCCTGCAGACCTGGTGAGGAAGGTCTTGCAGGAACTCAGCAGCCTCCTCTCTTAACCGGGGACGACCAGGAAGGAGAAGGAGGACGTGCGGATGAAAAGACGCTGCCTGTCTGCCTGTCTGTGAATGGGAAGAAGGGAGAAGAGAGGAGAGGAGAGAGGACAAATGAGGTGATGACGTTCTTGTTAACAAGAACTCAGCGCCCTTCTCCCTCTCCCTCCCCCCCCCGTTCTGGCTTCCCTCCCTTCCTCTCTCTCTCTCTCTCTCTCTCTGTACGTGTGCGTCTGTGTGCGTCCACGTGTGTTTGTATGTTTTGTCTCTTTCTTTCTGTCTGTCTGTCTGTCTGCCTGCCTGCCTGTCTGTTTGTGTGTCTCTACAATTTCCACGCTACACTCGCTCTTATAGACTTCGTCCGAGACAACAAGAGAAGGGAAGCGGACAGAATAGAGAAGGAAAGGAAGGAAGGAAGGAAGGAAGGAAGGCGTGGATAGAGAACAGAGGGAAGGAGAAGAGGACACATGACGTAGGAACTGAAAGAAAAGACGTGGGGACGCAGGCCGGTCCCGTAAAAAGAAGAAGGACATGGGGGAAGCCAGGAGGGAAAGGGTGTACGTACGTCTGCCCGGGCCACTCATCCATTCACTCACTCACTCATTCACTCACTCAGTCACTCGAGCCCCCTCTTCTCTTCAACTCAGCGCTTTCCACCCTTCATCTCTCAACCTTTTTTTTTTGTTTGGGTGAGTAACGGAGTGCGTGCGCGCGTATGCGTGTGTGCCTTCTTCGGTTTTTCAGGGGATCAGTCTTTCTTTCTCTTGGCATGTTTGTTGACTTCTCCCTGACTGTTTCGGCTTTGGTGAGTTTCTGTCTAAGCTTCGTGTCTGCCTGCCTGGCTGCCTGCCTGCCTGCCCGACGGCGGGGTGAGGGAGGGAGGGACAAGAAGGGAGGGAGTCAATCAAGAGACAAAACAACCAGCCAGAGGAAAAAGTGATTCGTGCTCCCTCCCTCTCTCCCTCCCTCCCGGATTCTCTCTCTCTCTGTGAAATCAATTATTTCCCGTCTGTCTTTCTTTGCACGTCCATGTATGGGTACCGCCCTTCCTGACACCTGTAAATACATCCATGCAGCCTTCGAAACGACACTTCGATCGGCGTTGTGTCAGTGAGTTGGTGGCGGTGTGCAGAAAAGCGAATGATTGATTGATGAATCCATCGCACGCGTACATCTTCTGGGGAAGGAAATCTCTCTCTCTCTCTCTCTCTCTCTGTGTGTGTGTGTGTGTGTGTGTGTGTTTGTGGATTTGTCTGCCTGAGCGATGGGTGTCCCTTTGACGGAAACAGACAGACAGACAGACAGGGAAAGAGAGATCAACGAAGTCTCACTAGACCACACGTACCAGTTTCACTCACTCATAAGAATATCTTCCTTCAACTTAATTCACTTGACTCATCAATCGGGAGTGGGAGAGAGGGGGGCTTGAAGGCAGGTCCCTTTTGATTCTCTTTCGGAGCGGGAGGGAAAAGCTCTTCCTTCCTCCTAGCTGTTTTCTTTTCTCTTCGTTCTCTCCTCTTTCTTTCTTTACTCGCACCGCTCCTCTGACCTCTACCACTAGGGTCTCATCGCGAGGCAAGGGGGACTAGAAGGGGGATCGAGACACATAAAGTCCTCTTTTGTTTCCTTGTTCAGACAATTGCTCGCTTTGGAATTGAATCGCACATACCATCCCATGGCTCCGGCCTCTCACGCTCGTTGAAATTCAAATTAAGTATCCAGAAGTGGACCAGAACCTGTGGCACATAGTGGCACAGTCATGCGTACAATCGTAGACGTGCAGCTAGAGTAATTCAATCAGTAGCTGGATATGTAAACAACATTTGCTTCAAAATATACCGTAAACAGACGTCAAATTCTTTTATAAAAAGCTCATAAGTATATAAGTAAGCCCACTTACTAATTAGTGGTGCAGAATTATATATACAGTTTTCTAAACATTTTTAAAATAAATATAATGACATCAATAAACATAAAAAAATGTAAGTGATTAGTGGTGCCCTAGAGCACTGTCGCCGTTTTGTCTTATAGAGGTCTCGCCCGCAAATGACAGGGGGATGTACCTCATCGCTGAGGCTCAGACCACACCCCGTGGCCCACCTGGTTTCCCAGGCCGCTAACAAACAACAATCTGTCTGGGCTTTGCATGCTATAACTTCTAAACAATGTAGTAGTAAACATTGATAGTAACATATATGTACTAATTCAATATATTATATATATCAAATTTTATAAGTTGTTTTTAAAGTTACACTGTAACTTACACATATACACAACGGTAGATAGAGTCTGATAGACTAAGATACTGTGTTATTATGATGTATCACCGTATAACGTGATTACTTAAATTAATTTTAGTTATGCGAGCGAAATCGAGCAACGCTTCCCCGGCCTGTTTCCTTTTACGCGCCCTTGCTTCTCTTAAAGAAGAGAATGTAAGCGGTCTTATCCAAAGCAAGGTCCCTGAACTCTGGAGAAGACCTGGACATTCGCTTTGGCTCTTTTACATCATTGAAAAGGACCCACTCCGATTCGCTCAGTTTTTTATTAAATAGCCATGTAGTGCCCAGAGTTTACGCCGACGTCACCTGATTCACAAAGACATGCGAAAAAAAGATACAGGGCGACACAGGGTGATGAATCAAGGCCTTGTAACTATGGTGAGAGCTCGAGAAAGTGGCTTGAGAGAGTTGCCTGACCAAAGTAGAGGACTGCCCCGACAAGGTCGAAAGAAGATGTCCCGCACCCAGTGACGAGAGCATCACGAATCTCTCTCTCGCTCCTTCTGGGATCCTCTGTCTTTGCCGCGGCTTGCAAAGCCGAGTCCCCATCAAGGCTGCAAAAATCAATTTGACAAATGTTTTCGCATCTCAGCCTGGCCCACTGGCACGCTGGCTCAAAGGGGAGAGGCGGCTGACTGGAATTGAGAAAGGTCTAAATGGTCATCAAACAGGACACGGCCCTGCCCTTGCACGGGAACCCCGGTTGCCCTCTTGATGAAGGTCACAAAATGCTCTGGGAAGACGAGCAGAGAAGACTGAGATTCCGCTTGGCCGTAGTACTGCAGGTTCATGCGAATACACCAGAAGAACATGGGAGGGTGAGTTGAAGCCAATGTGCCTGCCTGGCCTTGATTTGAGGTAGACAGACAGATAGGAAGACAGGCCGGAACCTAGCTGACCTTGGTGACAGTTCCGGTCTCGACATCGATTGTCTCCTTGTATTCGTGACCCTTGTCTTCCTTCGTCAGAAAACCCGGCCTTTTCTTGATCAGCGGGAACTGGTGCTCTTTGATGAGGGTCGTGAGCTTGACGGCCTTTCCTGTCTTGGCTGAAACCCCAAATTGAAGGAAAGGGTCGACAATGACTTCAGTGCCGAACTGCGAGGGACCGTCTGTGGTCTTCCAATTCGTGATGTGGACAAGCTTGCCTGTCCCTTCTCCCACTCCAAGAGCAAGAGTGAGTTGGACGTAGCACTTGTGCGCATCTTGCTGTGCACCTTCTGCGAATCCGAGCAGCTCTCTCATCCTGTTCACCCTCTTCATTCCGATGTTCTTCTGGATCCCGTTCGTGTAGGCATACAGAATGTCCCTGTACAACTTGAAAGCGTCTTTGTTCGCACCCGAGGGAAGCCCCCGAGCCGAAGCATTTCGCAGATGTGTTGCGACAGGCAACGGGGGCAGCACCATCTGTAAACAAGAACCGAGGTAGCACGTGTTCCCCGCATTCTCTGTGCTGATCAGTCGGATCTGCGACTCGCTGCCCGGCTTTGCTCCTTTTTGTCTGCCCTTCTTATCCTCGGCATGGCATTGCCCCGAAACATCTGTTTGCTTCTGCGTTTCCTGCGGATAAAAAACCGGCAATTCTGAAGGATTTTGAAAGCTCGTTTGGTCCTCAGAAACCAGCTTGCTTCGAAAGGACTGACCTCGAGATGAAGAATCCTTTTCAGCACTTCAACAGCCTCCTCCAACACGTGCGCATCAAGCTGGTCGCTTTTCTGCAACAAGACGCAGGCCAACACAGGGAAACAATCCTGAAGGCTTGTGGGCAATCTGTGTCAATCACAAAACGCTGTTCCAGTAGGACTCACGTGATCAAGGCCTCTGGATTCGCGCAAATGCGCAGCTGCCAAATAGGGAAGAATACGCTGAAGAAACTCTCGGGCAAGGGCGTAGTGTTTTGTGGCTTGACCGCTCTTTGCAGTTTCCCAATTTTCAGAAAAAGGAGCCCCAGTTGCGTTCCCTCCGAACAGCGCTGAGTACTCCTTTTCATCTGTACGAAGGGTGCTGAGATGTCCTCTTTTCGATGCTTTTGCGGCAGCTGCTTGCACAGAACGTTTTCTACCATCAGCAGTCCCGGCCTTGCAGTCAGCCAGCCGAGACCATAGATTTGCGATCGCCTGTTGAAGCTCAAGGAAAGCGACTGTCGCGTCGTAGAGCTTGTCTTCAAAAAAGGTGCTGAGAAGCTCGCGTGTTGCGCCAGCAAGCTCTGGCCCAAGGTGGATTGCTCGAGGAAAAGGGAAGTCCTCTGAATGGGTAATCAAGCCGCGGAACATGTCAGGGTCTGTTTCGTGTCCAGCCATACCCGAAGCATACAAAAACACAGAAAACGAGAACATAAGACAAAAGAAAACAGAAAATTTTGAACAGACTCCGTGATTGCCATCTACCACACACGTTGTGTTTGAAATGCTAGGGTTTCAAGTTCTTTCTCCATGTCTTGCGCAATTCTTCCTTGAGTTTGTCCATCTGCTCGTTTCTCTCTTTTTCTTCTTCTGCCATCTCTGCTGCAGTCTTCAAGATACACCGGTGCGATCGTTTGGAAGAAGAAGAAGAAGAGGAAGAAGACGAAGACGCAGATGATGAAGAAGAAGCAGAAGCCGATGGTGCAGTAGAGGTTGAAGGCTTAGCTGCGTCAGGCTGCACGTTCAAGGTCACCTTGTAAGCAACGCCAGAAGAGACAAAACCTGTCCTCACAAGATCGTCAAACGCAGACCCGTCTGTTGGGCGGACCAGAGCCCGCACAAAGGGGGAACTCGTCGTTCTCTGGTGCCGCTTGCACCACAACAGCTCTGCTAGACCTTCAAGCCTCTCTTTCAACAGGGCTTCTGCCCCGTTGCTTTCTTTGCTGTCCGATTCCAGCTTGCGATTACCGGGGGGCTTCCAGGTGACCTGCAGAAAACAATGATTCACAAAATTCTTTACGCATCCACGCATCTAATGAAGGCGTTCATGCATGCCGGTAGAGACACAAACCGATCGTGCAACACGGAGTCTAGAGGTTTTTCTATTTCTGGACACACAGCAAATCACTCATCCAGTGTCCCGTGCGAACGCGCACGTGCATACTGTCACAAACATGCACGCGCCTGCCTAGAGATCGGATGACAGAGCGACCACAGTCAAAGCCGAAGAGAGATTACTCAACTGGGCCAGGCGCAAGCGCATCTGCCTGGCTCCTGGAACGTGGACCGGTATTCAGCCTGTAAATAACCGCACTGACAGGTAGATTGAGAGGCGAATCGGATTGAAGATAGAGCGATTGACAGATAGCTGGGGATACAAAGATAGAGATCGAGACACAAAGCGATGAAAGCAAAAAGCGACGAAAGTGGACACGAAACATGGAGGGAGAGAGAACACAATGACACCTCCGATTAATCAAGAAATAGTTCATAAAAGGGGACAAGAGCTCAGACGATGCAATGCAATCCCCGCGCCAACCTTCATCAGCACCGGCGCCCCGTCCAACGAGCTCTTCCCCGACGACGAGCTGCTTTCTGAGACCTGCACGACGTGTAGCAAGTGAGGAGAAGTCACTGCGGTCGTGCAGTCGTGCAATGATCGACTTACCATGGATCTGCTTTTCTTCTTCAAGTTGAGCGGTGACGAAGGCCACTTCGCTCTACCATTCACTGTGCGTGCGGGCCAATGAATCAAGTCCAAGTTTGTTGCCTGCAGACTACACGCAATGCAGTGTGTGGTTCGCTGAAGTGCACCTCCAAGCAGCGGGCCCTCTAGGCCACAGCGAACTTGTACGAGATGAAAGCTTCAGTTCGTTAGTGTCTTCTGGGAAAAGGAGTGATGTGTGATCATATAAGCCATTCTTGTGCATGAGACGAACTGATCAACTTCCTCAATCACCCACTTGCTAACGTACGAAGTCTTTCTCCTCACTAACTAGCTTCATCGTTCATTGACGTCCAACAACACGTTGGGGACAGAGAGCTAGAGTCTCCGAGCACAAAGGAGAGGGGAGGCAGAGAGAAAGGGGGGAGAAGGGAGGGAGGGAGAGAGAGAGAGAGGAGAAGCGGGGAGAGAGAAAGGAGAGAGGAGGATGAGGGCAGAGAGAGACGAGAGGAGAGGAGGAAAAGCCCAACAAGGAGAGAAGAGAAGGAGGACAGAAAGAAGAAAGAGAGGAGAGGGGGGGGGAAAGGAGAGAAGAGAAGGAGGGCAGAAAGAGAGAAAGGAAAGAGGAGGCGAAGGCAGAGAAAGAGGGGTGAGGAGAGGATGTCACACAGAGAGAGGAAAGGAGAGGGCAGAGAGAAGGCTTCACTCTAGCTCATCTACGTTGAAAAACAAAGGACGGGAAACAAAGCATGCCCAAAGGTTGATCTGCTTCTCCGACAGCAGACTCGATGACACCCATACAGACCCTCAGCCTGAGTCGGTCCCGCAACAGCCGAAATCCTGCAAGCAATCATCGACAGCGTTCATCACAAAATAGTTCAAAGTCAAGGATTTGAGTGAAACTGCTCACCGTGTGATTCAGAAGTGCTCTTCCAGATCGTTCCCCAGAGCCCGTGGACTGGAGACCCTCCTGCTCGACTGAGGGATTCTCGACCTCTCTTTTCCTCCGCCTGCAGACACACACAGACACACACGGTCGAGAGAGAGAGAGAGAGAGGAAAGAGAAAAGAGAAAGGAGGAAGGCTGGAAACAGAACTGGAAAGGAAAATACAATGCGGTAGCTGCATGCACAGAGAGAGACAGAGAGAGAGAGAGAGAGAGAGACTCAGAGAGAGAGGGAGACAGAGGCAGAGAGAGAGAGGAGAGCGGGAGGGGCAGGACAGAAAAGCGAATGAGCGTACCGAAGAAGGCTGGGAACGAATGAATGAGAAAAGAAAGCGGCCACAAAAAGAAGAGAGTGGGAGCTCGCCCCCTCGCTCTTCATTCCTTGCAGCTCTGGACACTCCTCCAAACCCTCCTCAACCCACCGAACCACCCACCCACCATGAGTGTTTTTCGTTTGGCGTTTCCCTCTCCAAGTCAGCCAGTCGCTCGACCCAGACCTCACCAGGAAAGGCCTGAGGGAGTGCAGAGAGAAAAGAAGGGAGAACATAGTAGTGTCATCGATGCAGAAACCACAGCGAACTTGTACGAGATGAAAGCTTCAGTTCGTTAGTGTCTTCTGGGAAAAGGAGTGGAGTGTGATCATAAGCCATTGATGAGCTAGGAAGAGATTCAGAGTTTTGTATGAGATTGTACAACCTTTACATTTTTTCAGGTCGGAGTGGTAAAAGCATGTGAGCTTCTGCTGACGCCCACACCAACACAAAGTCAAGCTTCACGATCTAGAACCCGTGCAACGTACACTGACCTCGGCCTTGTCTCGCGCTATGCGACGCCTTTCTGTTTTCCATCCTGCCAGATTTTCGTTTGTGTGGGCATCGGCACTGGAGTCTTTGTCTTCAAGATGTTTCGGTCGAACTCCTCCCTGCATGCATGCAAAGAAACTTTTCATTCACTGACATTTCTCTCTTTCTCTCTTTTTTCTTCTTTTCTTTGTGGTCCAAGAACCACGCAGGACACGCCAAAGAGACTACAGAGCAAAGAAGCGAGCAAAGAAGCGAGCAAAAAAGGGGGAGAATCATGCTTGGGAGCTGGGGCAGAGCAAGGGACGGAATGAAGGAGGGCAAGCACGAGCTAGCACGAGCAGAGAGAAGGAGTGAGGGAAGCAGAGGCAGGAGACTAGAGGGCGTGAAGGGTGGGGAGCTGTGGGGGGCAGGAAGGAGGGAGGGAGGGGGAGACAGAGAGAGAACGTACCTTACACAGAGGCTGGATTGGTAGCAGGAATTTTCCTGCGATGAGGTCTGCAATTGTCTGTTTTCGTAGCCCGTACTCCTCAGCCTTGTCAGCCACATCTCGGTCGAGCGAGAGGCAGATGGTCTCGAGCAGCGGAGCCCTTTTTGGTAGCGGAGGAACTTGTAGGTGTTTCGAGGCACGACCCGCCAGGGCGATTCTATCGTCATTGTCTCCCGCAGTCAGACCAAAACGCCTGTGCGGCATGTAATGCTTGCAAACCATTCTATCCTCGTCAGTTGTCTGCTCGATTAGAACCCGCTGCCTGCAGCCGGTCAGAGACGAGAAAGCGGAAAGCAAAACATAGAGTGTACCTGCGTGGGACGGACTAAAAACATGCAAACACATATATGCAGAACTAATCCACACATGTTTCTGTTCATGCGCACAGGACCATCATGCATGCGGACAGACAGAGAGACAGAGAGACAGAGAGACAGACAGACAGACAGACAGACAGACAGACAGGCAGACAGCAAGAGAGACAAACAGAGAGACAGACAGACAGACCTAGCAGACAGACAGACAGACAGACAGACAGACCCAGCAGACCTTGCAGACAGAGAGACAGACAGACAGACAGACAGACAGACAGATACTACTATTAGCTTCCCTCTCGAGAAGCCCTCACTCCCTTCGCACGTGTTGAAGGGTGTGATTCAAAGTGACTGACTCTGGTGGTCTGTTTTTTTCGTTGGACAGTCTCCTAAGAAAGTCACGTACTGCCCACAAGTGTTTTTGATTTTCCATTTCCATCCTGCACGCTGCAGCGACGAACAGCTGTGAAAAGTCTGCAGAGCCCCCGTCCCGTGCCTTCTCCATGGATTCTATCATTGCCTGCGTGTTTTTGGGGTATGTTCGTGGGACTTGGCTGTCAAGCAGCCCTCTGAAGCCCACCGCAAGTGGAGTCCAGTCGGCGACCTCCTCTTCCTCTTCCTTGGCGTGATGAGGGAGGTGACAGAATCTACACGTTGCTCCAAATAAGCAATAATCCCCGTTCTTGCATGGAATGCAAGTTTTCGGGTGGCCTTGGCTCCCCAGGGAGGGGCAGAAGAGCATCTTCGATCGAGGGGTCACCAACGGCTTGCTTCTGCTGGGAAGACAAGCGAACGGAAGCAAAAGGCAGACAAGCAGAAGAACAGGCCGGCGGAACACTGGCAAAGGGTACGGCGGATGTGTCCTTCAGTCCGAGCAGCCTTCAGTCTGCCGACGAAAGGCATTTGTCTTTCTCAGTCTGAAAACAGAGGAAGGAGAACAGGGCCAGCGTCAGTGCAGAAAAACTTGCAGTGCGTCGACCGAACGAGTGACCGAATGGGCACATGCAGGACTTGTTCACAGCTGGGAGTTCGAGCTGTTCACGGTAGGATTGTGAAGCCCATTCAGAGGACTGTCAACTTGTGTACGATCGAACAACACTAGCTGCAGCTAGATTTATACGTTCGTACGCGTATATATATATATATATATGTATATATATATATATGAATATATATATACGTACATTGAGACATAAAAAATTATAATGGCTAGTCAGTTCGCGCGAAAGCCAGGGAGTCCGGTCACATGTATGGAAAAATATGACAAAATTCACATACAATTGCTAAGGCACTCATCTCTGCGCAGGCCCTATATATTGCTACAGCATGCAACGCGGCCCCAAAAGGGGCCCACCCAGCCACCACCGACCGTCGTCCCTCGGACCCCATACCCACCTTCCAACATTTGTCCTCGTCTCTCGCTTCAGGCACTATGGACCCACCCACCCGCTCCTGTGAACCGTCTTCGTCTCTCGTCGACTCGCCCTGGCTTAGCCACACCTCTCAGTTGAGGGTGTTCGTCTCTCGTCTGGAGTTCCGGTCTTCTCTTCAGCACTTCAACCAGGCGACAAAGGTCAGGCGTTTCTTACATGTGCAGTTGCACCAGGTAGGGCAGGCGTGCAGTCAGCGAGTCAGCCAGTCAGCCAAGCAGGCAGTCAGTTTTACAGTGAAGCAGGCAGGCGTGCAGTCAGGCAGTCAGCCAAGCAGGCAGGCAGGCAGGCAGGCGTGCAGTGAAGCAGGGACTCCGAGGCGTTCAGACTGAGTCAAGCAGTGTCATGCAGGAAGACAGACAGGCAGTCAGGGAATCAGCCCATCAGTCAATCAACTGACTTCCGGCAGTCAGGCAGAGTCAGGCAGAGTCAGGCAGAGTCAGGCAGTCACAAGCAGTCACAGGCAGTCAGGCAGTCCGGCGGTCCCGCAGTCAGGCAGGCAAGCAGTCAGGCAATCAGCCAAGCAGGCAGTCCGGCAGTCCGACAGTCAGGCAGGCAAGCAGTCACCCGACTCAGGCAGTCAGCCAAGCAGACGCAAGCAAACAGTCAGGCAGTCAGGCAGTCAGACAGTCAGGCAGTCAGGCAGTCTAGTTAGGCAAGCATTCAGGCAGTCTCGCAGGCATGCAGTCAGGGAGGCAGGCAGTCAGTCAATCAGCCAGGGAGTCAGTCAGTCAGTCAGTCTGACAGTCAGTATGCATGTGCGTGTATGCGTGTCTGTACCCCCCCATGTTCAACTTGACGACAGTGGTGTGTCTTGCCCCTGTCGGAGGGGGTACACAGAAATGTTTGCACTGAGGAAGACACCAAGGCACGCACACAGGCCAAACAGTCAGTCAGTTAGTCAGTCAGTCAGCCGGTCAGTCAGTTAGTCAGTCAGGCACTTGGCAGGTCACATGAATTGTTTGACTGTGGAACAATCAGATTTTCTGCTATCATGTCGCTGCATGTGAATTGTGGTTGGAGATCGGGAGGCTAAGGGCACGGACCGGTATCGTTGTAGTGCGTGAGGCGTTGGCTGCGTAAGTGTGTGTGTGTCTGTGTGTGTGGTTGTGTGTGTGTCTGTGTGTGAGTGTGTGTAACACAATGTGTCTACGTGTGTCTAGCTCTCCCTCTCCCTCTCTTCATTCTCGCCTTTCTCCTTTCCTCTCCTCTCTTCTCTCTCCGCCATGCTAGGCGCCGCGCCTTCGGCGCCCGCGGCTCGCCCATCGACAAAGTCACCGCCCTCGAATCAGCCCCACCGAGAAAGTTACGCCCTCTGGATCAAACCTAGCCGAAAAAGTTACCGAGCACCGATCAAACCAACCGACAAAGTTACGCCGACAGATCAAAATCTTCATAGCTTCAGGGGGGTACTTGCACAAAAAAATACATGCAGCTAGATCAACAGCTTTATGACAATCAGACGAGAAGATCAAATAGAATCGGACCACTGCCTGCTGGTAAAAGAAAATTGTCAAAAACATTAGCTTTTTTGAAGACCATAACCTGAATTGCGCCTTCTTGACAATTTGACAAAAATGGCGCTTAATTGAAAAACATTTATATTTTTAAGTTCTAGGGAGTTACGATTTTCCTAGTGTTAACTATTCACAATTGATAAGCATTTAGTATTCTAGAAGAAAACGATGGCTAGCGGTGTTTCCATAGTATAAAACAGAGTGAACACGTTGTTTATACGAATAAAAAACCGAGCTTGCTTCAATTAAAGATATATGGTGTACCACTCGGTTTGCACTCGAGACTTCTCTAAGGAAAAGTTGCCTATTATTAGAATTAGAGATATTTCAGAGGACAAACAACAGTATTCATTAAAAAACTGAGAATACAGCCAACTCACGTGTACGTACGCAATTAATTACAAAAATAAATGGACCGTAGGCCTGCATTAGCATACGTTGCTTAATAACAGCTGATGATGATGATGATTGAGGGTTAAATCCTAGATTTAGCGACGCCAAATCCCAAGCTACTAGCAAGGCTTTGAGGACAACCCAGAGTACACATTCATGGGGGAGAGGGATGAGGAAGCCTGCATGCCAATCGGATCGATTCGCCTCAACTTGTCTTATCGATAGAATAGACCTTCTTGAGACAGTCGGCTATAGCTTTGGAACCGCTTCTAGGCAGAATTGTGCACAACAGCTAGTTAGTAAGCAGTCTGCGTTACATGCTTAAAAAAACTTAAAAAAGCATGCTTTGACTTACAACTTGATAAAAAAAACTGGTTAAAATAACATAGTGTTGATGTGACATTATCGAACACATTTCAAATTATATTTTATTCAATTATATTACCCGATGTTTGATTTTACAAATCCCCCGCTCGCTGTTCTTTGCACGCCATCCATCTTCTGCACCAGCTTGGATAAGTTTTTGCTTCAACTTATGAAGTGTCATACCCATACCAGTAGCGTAGGCCCACAGATGGGTATTAGTTAACCCATCCTCCCGGTTATTAGTGATTATGAACCGTTGCTGCCAGTCCTCATCAAAACAAATACCATTATCAACTTGAACATCTTTAATGAGCTTTTATGTCTGTTTTGAAGGAACAAGAGGTACATCGTGATAATGATCAAATACAAGTGCACAAAACGCCTTTCGCCATGATAGCGTTGAACACTTATTTTTGATCGAATCATCTTTTAAACGGTAAGTTATACTTTTGTAATCAGAATGCGGCGCGAACCGGTCCATCGTCTCTTGATTAACAAACTTGCTGGCTCTTTTAAATATAACAACAGTTTCAAGTGCATCCTCAGGAGTAACGGTGGGAAAATCATTGCACATAATCAACATACGCGAGCCAACGGTGAATTCAACCTCATCATAAAAAAGCTTGCGAGCAACCAGGGTGTCCCCCCCGCTATTAAATTTTTTGAGCATTGTGCCGTTCACTTGGGTTTCAGCTGTGATTAGAAATTCTTGGCTGATGCTAATCCGAGGAAACTGACAATCCAACATCCAGGAAAGCTTTCGTGCCTGGTCTTCATTCTGATGGATACGTTCACACACAAAATTGGAGGACTCGATACCATTTACGTATTTTTAGAAGGCTTTGCGGAGGAGAAACTTGGTAATTATACCTTTCCTACAGTTTTGTTTACCCAAAAAAAGACCCCACTGTTTATTTTCGATATGCCCACCAATCCTACAGGCAAAAAAACAGAGAAAATTTGTATACGCTTCTTTGGATCCAAATGTTGGTAACAAAATTTTATTGATTATTTCTTGTTGGATTTCTGGCTCTCCAGGGGCATAGTCATAGTCGATACTGATAAGCGAATAGACTTTAGTCTGCAATGCACTCCAGATGGTGAATGTGTGTATCTGCATATTGTATACCCCTTTTTAAAAACAGACCTGTACTCATGTTGAGTTCCGGAGCTGGTCAAGAAAACAAGGATCCAGAGGGACAAAGGCCCACAGCCCTTTGAAAATATTGGAAGCACCTGCAGTCATTGCAGAGTATGGAATCACATTTTTTCTTTTCTTGCGAACGATGTTGAATTTCATAATCTGGTGTTGTAAAAAGGTAGTAGCCAATTTGGGGTCAGAGGTCCACGTGTTTTTAATCTTGACATAGTTTCCTGCATGTCCGCTGCATGACGTCATGTAAAAGTTTGACAGCCAATTCGATTGCTTCGCGGTCATGAGAAACGACAGTATATTGGAAAGCTTCACATCTTCCAAACAAGTTGTGGTATATTACTTCATTGTCAGGCTTGGCCCAATAGTGTAAAGATGTTAAAGTTAACTTAAGTTTACCACCTCGCACTGTGAAATCTCTACGATACTTTTCAATATATGTTTCTCGTTCAAAGTTGGGTGCTTTTGAAGAAAACTGGGTAAAAACATGTTCACCATGTTCCCCTAACGTGTTTTTGATAGCAAGGCCTACTTTAGTCCAACTGGTATAAGTAGTAGCTCGCTGTTCGCTTAAACATTGAATCAGCTGCTCTATTTCTTTGTGCAGGCTTGGTGGAGAGGGTATATTTTCTATGTTTGGTCCAAGAAGCAGAGAAACTGGTGGTAGATCAGAAACTGGTAGCGGATCAGATTTGTCTTGAAGAACAGCAATTGGTGGTGAATCAGATTTGTCTTGAGGAATAGAGGGTGCTGGTTGTAAGCGCTCACCACGAACAAAGGGGATTGGTTGAAGCTCAAATCGGTGGGGAAGACTCCAATAAAAGTATTCTTTGAGTTCACCATCTCCACCGACATATAAAGTTGGATCTGCAATTAACATCGACCCACCGTTTCGAACATCTACTTTTGGATACATAGCAAGTACATCCGTTCCTGACTTGATCTCTGGATTATAGCTGAACCAGACGTGCCGGCCTCATGGTGTCAATTGTTCTGAAAACTGCTCTAACTAATAAAGCGAATTTAGCTGTGTAAACGTCTCGTAATCATTAAAATCCAAAACTGTGATGCCGCTCGGTTGTCCACAATGAATTGCCAAAGCTTGATGTGAATCATACCTTAGACACTCATTCATTATAGAACGATCAATCAACTGTTATCCCTTTGGAAGACCAACCAAATTTTTACTTAGTGCACCATCATCTTTTTTACAACCCATTACCTGTTTGAAAGTAAAAAACATAAACTGATAAGTTTGGTTGTAAAATACTACGCGTTCTTGGAGTTTTGTCAGAAGATATTGTCTTCGCACAGCTTCAGGAATAAAGAACTGTGGTATATTTAACAATACAGTTGGAGACAGTTCTGCAGAAGTTGTGTTAATCCATGCAATAGCTCCATCATTTAGGATATCGACCATCTTAGGAAAGGTAGAAGCCAAGATATTTGTGGCAGAATTCACAACGGGGGTGTACTTGAAAAAAACATAAACAGTTGAGTGTCCATTGTTTATATTATACCAAGAAAGCCAATTTCGGAATACAGTATTGAAGTGTGCATATGTTTCTTTACTGTGGAAGGCAACAACGGTAGTCTTACTTTTGGCTCCACACAATATTCCAATTATCGTATCTGAAGTGATATTTTGATAATTACTCATATTTGTTGTAGTTACATTTTCAGTGTTAACATCAAACGTACTACAGTCATTCCATTTTGGTACAGTAACTTATGATGGTTCGATGGGCAGTCGACACTCTCACTCTTCTGTTTGTTGTATCAGCGTCATGCATGTGCACTCTTGTATTCTCGCCCCCAGTCTCTCTCGTTTTTCCTTCTTCTCCCCCTTTTCTTTTTTCGCTCTTCCTCCCAACCTAGACAAACAGAGGGAAAGTAAAGATAACAGATAACACAAGACAGAGATAGCAAGAGAAGCAACCCACCAACTATACTTAGAGACTCCTGCTCACTGATTTTGTGAAAGCTGTCCCCAAACTATGCATCCATCTCATCTTCTCTTCTGCTTTCTCTCCCCCTTTCTATCTTTCTTTCTCTCTACGAACTTTGTTGTTTCTTCCCGTTTTCTCTGTACCTTTCTCCTATTCTGATTGCATCTTTCTTGTCCCCCTGACTTTGGATCTTGTTTCTTTTTCTTCCGTTTCATTTCTACGTGATTCGTTTATCCTTTTTCTTTGCCCGTCCCATTCCCTTCTTATACACTAAGTGTTAAGATTCGCTGCATGCTCTCTCTTTTTTCGTCAACGTTTCTGCTTTCTCTTCCCTACAGCGCCTAAGACTTCCCTCTCCAGGCCTCTGTCCTTTTTTTTGTCCTCTCATCTTTTAACGTAATGCCTGTTTCTCTGTTTTTCATTGTAAGCCTTTTTCACCCTCCTCCCCCGTTTTGCCCCTCGATCTCTCTGTGCCTACCTGCCTGCCTGCGTCTCTCCCTTTCTCTCTCTTTCTCTTTTCTCTGTCCACCTCTTTGCCTATCTGTCTACTTCTCTCTTGCAGCTTTTCTTATTCGATGTGCCGAACAGAAACCCGCTGTTATAGATCAGTGTAGATAATGTCGCCACAATATTTGCTTTATCAATGATAGCTTTAGCGGTTGAGAACTCTTCCTTCCACGCTCTCATGGATGTAACATTCATTAAGTCTAGCATTAAGTGTCTATAGACTAACTCTTCAGCAATTGATTACACTAGTCTAACAGTAACCCCAACAAACTCCAATTATACAAGTTTAACATCTAGAGAACTAGCTAGGGAAGCTATTGTGAACCTTTGGGGTAAGTTTCACAAAAAATTAAAAAAAAAAGTAAAACCAGAAGAAAAATTTTTATTTGTATTTCTAGTTGTCTGTAGATGTTGTTTTAAGCTTTTATTTATATTTAAAAACAGTCTTTAGAGAGTAAAAATGAATTAATAAGACTGTGTAACTCAATTAATTATTTTAATTAAATATTTTTTTTTTTGGAGTCAGAAATTCCATCGGAGTCAGGGTGGTCCTGTTTTTTCTTAACATTCACCCTACATAGATTCCGGCTGAAGTCATCAGCCCCCCAGATAGCCAATCCCAGGCACTGAAGACTCTTTCTCCTTCTCTCTCCTTCTTTCTGTCCCTCTCTCTCCTTCTTTCATTCTTCTTTTCTTCCTTTTTTCCCTCCATCCTAACTACTTGGATCCCTAGGATGCATTCTTATCTGGAGAAGCAAGACAGTCAGGATGCAGAGAAACACTGTAGGAGAACTAAGCACCCAAAGCCAATATCACCTCAACACATACTCTCCTTCACCTCTCACACGCACTGAGTCTCCTTCCTCCCCCCGAAAATAAATTTATTAAATTCAACCCTCATGTAACCAAAAGAAAACAATCTAAGAGTTCACTGACTTAGAGATGTGTAGTAGCCGTGGTGCCCCCATGGCACTACTGAGTATTTGGAAACGCGGCACACCTGGTTGTGAGCGAAGACAAAGACCACACACCTCCAGTCATCACAATAAAGCCTCCACTCCACAAGATGCTCTTCCTCTTTCCATCTCAAACCTCTCACAGAGCAAAACAGCCAAGAGCATCTTCTGTATCACCTGGGCACGTTCTGTGTAGGCATGGATACGGTAACTTTAGATGGATACCTCGTACTTCATTGCAGCACAATCAGCAGAGACGGTAGTGAGTTAGTTAGTCAGTTCAGTCAATCAGACTGAATGGTCTCCCTCCTCAAGCTTGTCCTTCTGGACCCTCATCTCCAGTGAGCCAGTAATCTTGAGTTCCAAGAACTCCCTCAAGATAAACTGTGCTCCATTACATCTGGAAGAGAGTCTCAAATCCACCATAAATTTCGATTCGAGAACAAACAACACAAAAGAGATGAAATCTCTTTTGATTCAATAAGTTTTTCCACTCATGAACTGGCACTGCACTCTTGTCAGTATAGACCTTATGTACAGTGGTGAGAATTTTTTGTTCAGTTTGACTGTTCATCAATACTACAAAGTTTGCGATCCACACTATATCTGCCTCCCTGTATTGCTAAAGGCTCTCAGACTGCTAACCAAACTGTAAGCTGTGTATGTACTGGGCTAAGTAATCATGAGGCTAGCAGTGTGGCGGGCTAGACAGAGATATTCTTGATCAGACGTTCATAGAGGGAGTTTCATCTTAGAGTTCTGACAACAACCACTCATGTCAATCATCCAGCTTCTATTACCTTCCAGGTTCTCTCTTGCTTCGCTACAGAACGCATGCTTCACTGTAAGTATCGTTTAGTGCACAGACACACACGCTCATCGATTCCGTACCCTACTCCATGCGAGTAGCCTGTTGAGCAACTAAGTACTATGATAGCCTCGTGGCGGCGCCACGTACAGGCCTTACAGGGCTGCACTATATAAAATTCTTTTCTAAAAAAATAATTAATACAGCACTTTTCTCTTTCTGTATTGTACTGTATTATAACTTGCAACTGGAATCAAATTATAGAAAATCAAGGTCAAATTCATGCATGTACCTAGGCATGCATGGGTTTACGGTAGTTTATGGTAGTTTACGGGCTGTTTCAAATTACGGCCCGCAAGTTACGGTGCCCCGCCGCCCCCGCGTCCCGGCCCCGATATGAAGACCGGCGGGCAGCCTTGCATATGATGATATTGAGCTCACCGCCCAGTCTTAGGGGCGACGGCATAGGTTCAATCCCTAGAAGCGTAAACCTAAGGCAAGGCCTGCATTCAATTCCTAGGTTAAGGAACCACGGCTACGACTCCCAGTGAGGACCAACGGCTAGAGGACACGAACGACGATCGGAGTAGACAAAAAAGAGGCTCAAGACTTGCAAAATGGCCTGCCAGCGGCGAGACATTCCGAGCTTAAATCAGAATACCAAGAAAGATCGACTTCAACCTCGAAGCACAAAGACAAAAAACAGAACCCGAACCTTACTGGCTGCATGGAGCATGAAAAAAAAAACGAAGAAATGTGGGTGAAAGTTTGAGAGCAACAGTACAAGCAAAAAGAATGCAACGAACCAGCAAACAGATGCATGGTAGTACACTTTCCCGCGCCACTGTAAGAGCTCTCCCCCAAGGAGAATCAATCAAGGAAACAAAGACGTGGTGCCGAGCACGAGACATGCCCACAGAGTGTCTGATACCTATACAACTGTCGACAATTGCTCACAGAAAAGAGAAGAAACAAAGACCGAACACGCAAGTATCCATGCACATTCATGCATCAAAAAACAAGTTTAAACAAATCACGTAGCAATCTCAGAATCCTCCTGAACAAAACGGTCCCTCTCATGCGCCAACTGCATCGAGAACTCACGTCCCAAAAGGGAGGCTGGCTGGAAAGGACCCCGCTGACCCCTGCCATGAAAGGCAGAAGTCAGCACGTTGATAGCCACGTACCGCTGCAGCGTACAACCGAGGACCTTCCAATACCGGTCTGTGAGACGCGCCTGGACCGCCTTCATCTCCCCCTCCGTGGAAAAACCCGCTCTTGAACCTGCAATCCCGACCAACTCCTTCACAAAAGAGACCGTCTCTCTATCTGGTCGTCCGAAGGTCTCGAAGACCAGCGGAACGAATCGCAGGCCCACCAAACGAGCCGCGACAGCATATTTCCTCTGCTTCTCCTCACTCTTCGTCTTGGCGGCTGCCCCTACTGTTTTCGATCGGGTACGCAGGCGGGCAGCGTCAGACGAGATGGGAAAAGTGACGGAAACATCCGCTAGGATGGTGTCACCATTTGAAAGGGAGGCAAAGATGTCTGCCCGTTTGTTCCTCTGATTAGCGAGATGGGAATCGGTAGCGACCCCCAAGTGACCCAGGGTCGTTTCTTCCAGTACGTGAGTGTGGCGGAGCCTACGCAGAATCTGTGTAAATGCCCCTTTTACCTGCTCATGGCGCCAGTGCACGCCCCCTCCGTTCGGGCACTTCTGTGCGTGGTGCCCTCTGGGGTCGAGAGGAGACCCGCACACACACACACCCCTGCCCTGCGCATCTCCGGGATGCCCAGGCCGAGCCGAATGCGGATCGCTACCCGATAAACTGCGGGAGGGAAGCGCAGCCAACCAGATGAGGGAACAGCACTCAGCCACGCTGAAGCCCCGTTGCCAGAGCAGGAATGCAGGCGGACATGCTCAGAGAGCTGCACCTTCGAAAAAAGATACACTCTGCGCGATCGGTGAATGGCGTCGGTAATTTTCTGCTGTTCTTGGCCGGATAACGCTCTTCACCAAACGTCAAACATAGAATTCCACCCGTGTCTTAACGGATGGTTTGCCTTGAGTTTCACCGATTCCGCCGCTGCCTCTGCCCTCTCAAACTCGCGCTTGGATGCCTGTAGCCAGAGAAGAGCCGAAAAGGCTTCCCTTTCTGGTGCCTGGCCCTGATTGAGGAAAGCCTGGTCTGTCAGTCGCTGAACCACATCAGACAACGTAACTCCGCAACTCCCCAACAAACCTGCCGTCGCGGTTGTGCGAAAACAAGTAAGACCCAGACCCCCTTGGTACTGAGGAAGGTAGGCTTGATTTCGCACTTCTCCCTGCCCCCACTCCTGCTCTGACAAACCCATGATGCGTGCCCACGACTTGCCTAACTCCTTATCAGCACACGACCACTCGTCCGACGTGATGACGTCTCCCATGATTCTCGTGAGGTAAATCAGCTTTAGGAGAACGCAGAAACGCATCAGGAGGTGAGCCCTCTGCGGGTCCCCATACTCTTCGACTGCCTCACTGAGCTCCCGCGCCTCTCTCAGTTTTTTGTCGAAGTGTTCACTCTGATACTGCACCGTCCTACTTGCCGCACCACAAAGACGGAAACCTGTGAGAGAGGGAGAGATTCCGGGGGGAGAAGGGTAGGCTGCCGGGCAGCTTGCCATGGGCTGCCATGAGGGAGAATGAACGGAGCTCTTGTCCAGCCGTAGTGTCAGCCCGAAGCTGTGCAACCTAGCCGCACTCACCCTCCATGTATGTAGGATGCTGTCGTCCTGTCCATCTGCAGGAATCTGGGACAGGGGGCGGAGAGGGAAAACCATAGAGACATCGTCAATGAAAGCACCGACAAAGCACCCCTTTCCTCCATGCTTAGCCTGCAGATCCCCTAACACACCATCGAGGGAAGGCTTCAGCCCGAGACAGAATAAAAGGGGCCCTGCTACATCCCCCTGTTGCACACCTTCCTAGATATCTTCTTCGCACTTGATCTTTTGCAAGAAACCTGTCTGATCCCTGAACACCAGATTGGAAGGGGTTCTGTACCATAACGCAAAGAATGTATACAGATAGGGAAAATCTGTATGGAGCTCGTCCATGACTACCTGACGATCGCAAGCATTGAAGGCATTGGATGCATCTAAATTGAGGACAGCAGATGAAGGAGAACGCTGCAGGCACGTTTGCACACACCGAAACAACTTTTCCGTACCTGCTCTAGTGCACACAGCAAACTGCAGGGGGCCAAGGTGCCTCTCGAACTGAGGACCGAACTCCAAGAGGATCGCTCTCGTAACCCACCTTCGTAGAACATCCCCCACTACAATCGATCTCACCTCCGTTTCCCGTGCGTTCTTCTTCAAAGCAAAGCACCTTCCCCCCGCCAGCAGTGATATGAAACCCACCGGAGCATCACCTCTTGCCAAACACGTGGCAATACGCAGAATCCGCGCCTGTGCCGAGCCATCTCTGGGGAGGAAAAAGCCTAGGTGCTCATACTGCCACCCTGTAACCCCCTGTGCCGAGCCTTTCGGTGCTGACCTAATGGCCTCCAGGAGGTTTTTCTGTGACAGTGACGGGAAAGCAGAAGAAGTGGGCTCCAAGGACTGCGAGTCCTCCTGTCTAGCGTCCTGGGAAGGGCCTCTCAAAAGAAGTGGATGCGCTCTCCGGGGGAACATACCTGCTGTCTTTCTGAAGGTAGTGGCAGTTGTAGGAGCCACCCCGAATGACTGCAGCCGAGAGGCTGCCTTTGAGAGCGCCCCCTCCTCTATCAACCCCTGCACCTGTCTCCGCTTAGAGGCCAGGTCGTCTTCTGTGCGCTGCTGTATCGACCGACGCCCTCTTCTCTCCTGCCCCTTCTTCTGTTTCTCCCTCATTCTTACTACATCCTCGCGCAGAGATCGGACTAGCGTCTCAAAGTCCCCCTCCCAAAAAGCCTTGATTCGCCGCCGGCGCGCAAACAAGGAAGCGTGCCCTCCTCGTCGGTCCTTGCGGAAGAAGATGGAAGGGAAGTATGCTAGGGCTTTCCACGCTCTCTCTGCTTTGATGGCGTCCTCGTCCCCCAGACGATCGACGATCTCCTCGATGACGGCAGCCAGGGCAGGGCGTAGCCTGGGATCAATATGTCTGTCCGTGGGAATGGCCGCCCTGCATATGGACGTGCACTGGACATGCAGCGCCGGACCCCGGACCATGGGTGCGGCCGGAACAAGGCAACGCGCCCTCGGGCCAAAAAAATCAGTCTGAAAATGTCTGAAATGCTTCCAACCGCTTCCAAATGCTTCCAACGATCATCGAACAAGGATCAGTTTGGTGACAACATCCGAGGGCTGTCATGATCAGTCACATCAGTGTGATCAGGTGAACTAATTATTTATTGGCTGCTGTGGAATTCCTTTTAAGCCGTGTAGAAAGAGTTTCCATTTTCGGATTCGCGATGGATTGACACGTTTTGGCCTTGCTGTTGCTCTGTCGGTTGTCCATCAAGTTCTTGTCTGAAAGATGGAAGGCCACCGATGTTATCTCTTGTTTCCGGCGCCGCCGCCTCCTGGGGTTCCTTACCCACAAGCTCAGAAGGTCTTCTTCT
>JAHBMJ010000599.1:0-44195 GCA_018398765.1 Chromera velia | reverse complement strand
TTTATATCTGCCATTCAATTTATCTACTGCCGTGTGCTACAGGTGAATGAGAAGTACAGCGAACGAGGGGGCCGCTGTTTGAACCGAACGGAGAAGTCCGACGAACAGATCTCCCTCTGTCTCCTGCACCATGCCCTCTGGCTGTTCCAGTACCACCTGATTGCAAGGGTTGACGATCTCTGTGGCATGGATTGCTCTGTCCTCATTCCACATCCAACCATGGACTTCGCCATCTTCGTTAAGTTGGTCAAGATCAAACAGTCAAGGTATTGGAAGCCTCAGCCGCAAGTCATTTTGCCGAGTTTTCGGGCAAGATGGTGCCCAATCTTTGCGCAAGTCTGTCCAACGATCTCTTCTTCTCTCTTTTCACAATTTTTCATTCGCCACACACACACACACACACACACACACACACACACACACACACACACACATACACACACACACACACACAGACACACACACAGACACACACACACACACACACACACACACGCACGTACGCACTCACGCACGCACGCGCGCACACAGACATACACACATACACACATACACACACACACACACACACATGTATACACACACACATTGACAACTGGACTCGAATGAGCCCTCCCCATTCTATTTTGATTATGCATACCTAGCTGCCACATGCGGTGCCTGCCCAAACTCTTCTCTTCTAGCTTCTCTTCGTGGGTGTTCATCTCATGTGTGCAATATATTTGTATACAGGCACGACACTGGGAATTTTGTTTGCGGGGGGTAAACACCCCGACAAAAATGTACTTATTCAAGAAGGACCTGGAGAGGAGCGTTGGCAACCAGAAAAGCAGATGACTAGACTTTTGGTTCAAGAAAGGGGGGTCAGGAGGGGTGAAAGTCAGTCCCATCATCAAAGAGAATGCCAACAAGCGCTTTGTGGGATGCGTCCAGACTCCCGACTGGCGTAGAGAGACGGTCCGTCCTTGAAATTCTGATGCGTGCCTGCCTTCTCCCTCCGTCTCCCTCCTTCCCTCTTTAAAATTCTGATGCGTCTCTGCCTTTTGCCTCCTTCCCTCTTTGAAAATCTGATTCGTGCCTGCCTTCTTCCTCAATCTTTCCTTTGAAATTCTGATGCGTACCTGCCTTTTGGCTCCTTCCCTCTTTGAAATTCTGATTCATGCCTGCCTTTTTCCTCAATCCTTCCTTTGAAATTCTGATGCGTGCCTGCCTTTTACCTCCTTCCCTCTTTGAAATTCTGAAGAAACATACACATATTTTCTTAATTAAATTTCAACGGTTTCACGAAATTCGACCTCTGAGTGAAAATGTTGTTCTAGGTCTGGGCCGTCTCCTTTGCACAACCCGAAAAACCCTAAAATTCGTGGACCCATAATTTTTTAACAAACTCGAGTTTTTCAATTTTTTTGGTGAAATAGTAAATTTCGCGTTTCAAAATATATTATTTCACCTTCAGTTTGGAACCATCACACCAAACGCGCGACTTAGGGAAATAACACTCAAACTCGACGTGGACAAACTGCGCCCGCGCGACAATATATACTTTAATTGCGGGTCCTTTCGGGCTCCGGCTGGGGCCCAAATTGCATGGGGGACCACAACTTTGATTCAGCTCATGCATGGGGTTAGGGAGACGCCGCGCCTGCGATTCCGACGTCTTCCAACATGCAAGGACATGATGCCGACCAGGAAATTGGCAGGAATTCAGGACAAGGATCGTCCATGCGAATCGTCTCTCAGCAGACCGTTTTGAAGTGCGACAGCAGAACTCCCACACACTCTCCAGCGTGTATCCAATTCGCGATCGAAGGCAACGTCCGGCTAAGTCACGGCCGTCTCTTCGCTTTCGCTGAGTTGCAGCTAGCGCAGTCGACTCCTCGCTCGAGTTCAGTTACCGTCCCTTGCGCACACCAAGAGGAGATTGCAGCAGCTTGTTTTCAATAAAGGATGTTCCTGTGCAGTCAGTCTGAGTCAGTTGAAAACAGTCGGACAGGGACCGTGCAGGGCATAGGCTCCGCGTCGGCTCTTCCTTCAAAGAGCATGGAGACGGTTGTGCGAGAGTGTCTGGCTAAGTTCAAGGGGGACATGCACCTTCCCGGAAGCGCAGGTTTCATAGAAGCATTAAAAGAGGCAACTGCAGCAAATTTTGCAAACTCGGCACGTTGCCCAGCCCTCATTCTCTGTCCTGATTGCACGCAAGACGTAGTCCTAGCTCTGCGTGCAGTCCGTAGGGCCCGCGAGCAGCGCCTCCTTGGTGACACGGCAGTGAGTGTGTGCGGGGGTGGGCACTCACGCCTGTGCGTGGTAGACGGAGCCGTGCTGCTGCAGATGCGACGCATGCGGGATGTGAGCTTCAGTTCCGACGTGGGTGGGGTTGGTGTGGTGACTCTTGGAGCAGGGGCTCGGATGGGTGAGGTATTAGAGTGTGCAGAAAAACACGGGACGGCAGTACCGGTAGGGACATGGGCAGGTGTTGGAGTGGGTTTGATGTTGACGGGAGGGGTGGGGCATCTGACGAGGAGTCACTCTGTATGCGTTGATAACTTGGTTGAAGTAGAAATTGTGACACCGGGGGGGGAAGTCCTCCGGCTACCGTCTGACTCCGGGGCCCCGGGGGCTCCTTTCGACCTTTGGTGGGCATGCCGGGGCTCTGCAGCAAATTTTGGTGTAGTGACACGTGTGAGCGTGAGGGCTTTCCCAGTGGGGCCTGTGCTGTTTGCTCAGCGAGTGGTTCCAGTGGAAAGTTCGGACAATTGGGGGGCTGCAGTTTCGAGACTTGTGTTTATCGAGGACACAGTGAGAGCACTGCCTGAGTCGCAACATTGTGATATGGCATTTGGCTACACAGAGAATGGAGAGGGGGTGATGGGAGTTCAGCCAGTGAGCATACACGGAGAACCTTTTACTTCAGAAGCGTGCGAGACGCTCGGAGTTGAGCCTCTTGACTTTTCGGTCTGCAAATTCAAGGATATTCCCTTTGGAGGTGTGTGTTCTCCCGCGAGTTCGTCTTGGTGACTCTCAGGTCGACACAGAGACACCTCCAGTCTCCGAGAGGTCTGACGGTTCTTCATCTGTGTCTCCGATCAAACCCTCTCCTCCTCAGAGCTCTACCGGGTGGCTCTCATACGTCCGTCAATGCTTCGTTGATCAGTTAGGAGAGGCGGGTTTCCGTGTGCTTCTACACGGACTTCACACGATGCCCTCACCGTCAACGGACGTCATCTCACTCCAACATGGGGGGGGCGCAGCACGAAAAATGACAGAGGGAAACCGGCAAAGCGGGCAGGAAATGGATCCGCACAGGGACGTTTCTGCCGCCAGCCGCTCCTGCTTTGGGACTCGTCAATGGGAATATTCAGTAGTCATCGTTGCCGTCTGGAATGCTGAGGGAGGAGAGGAGGAGGCAGAGAGGAACCGAGAGTGGGCCGACCGGGTCTGGAGAGCCCTCCTGCCTTTCACCACAGGTCAGGTGGAACCTCCCTGCAGGTCCTTTTTGTCATTGAAAGTAGAGCCTCCCTCGGTTCCCTTTTCGCAGCCCATCTTTAACTCTACATTTCCCTTTCGCCTAATGACTTCTGAATTTCATGATCGAACAGTGAAATTGCAGCTATGCTTTGCAAAGCTCTGCATTAATGTATTACCGTGGCCTGCCTAGGCATCTTAGGCAATTGGCTTTGTTGGGATTCGAGAGTGGTGTTGATTCTTCTCTCCACTGCTTTGCTGCATAAGTTGTTCGGCAGGCGTCTATGCAGTCGACATTGATAGATTTAGTCGCCCTGCTGAGGATATCGCACATGAGGTCTCCCTGGCCTTCGGGAAAATAGGGCTCCAGAGGCTCCAAGCGCTGAAACGGAAAATGGACCCCGACTCCCTCCTCACTGCTACCGTCCCTCTTCTTTTCTGAGCGGGGTTTGTGGGATTCAAAGGAGAGGAAGGGAAGAAGGGAACAGCGAAAAAAACGGAAAGAGGAGGCCTTCTTCTTGTCTTTTCTCCATTTTCCGAGGACGTCAAGTTCAGGGAAGTGTTCTCGGATAAACGCAATGAAGAGTCCGTCCGTCATGCAATTCTCTTCCGTTGTTTCTTCTGTTTCTTCTCTTCGCGGTTGTGTCCTTGCACCATTCTTTCGTCCTCCACTTCCCCTTCCTGACATGTATCTATTCAGTCTCTTTGTTTTGTAATCCGCCTTCCACCTGGATCTGTTCCTTTCATCTTGTGCATGAAGCAAACTTTAAGGAAGCCCCGGTCTCTTCATGTGTGCCTTCTCTCCCGCCGATTCCTCCTGCTCGCTGTACTAAACTTCATGGCGGTTTGAGGCGAAATCAGCTCCCTGCCTGCATTTGTTTCGTCTGACTGGATTCGTTGCTTCCTTTTTCTGCCTGGCTTGCTCGCAGACTCATTGATTTGGTGTCCTTACCATCTTACTTGCTGAGTGGCCGGTTGGCTGTCAAGCTGTAGGACTCCGGAACAAGTCAGTGGGTGGGCAGCTAGGGTGACTGGACGACAGTGGTGAGCCCGTCTGTGTGTGCATGCGAAATGTCCCTGGTCGACGCGATCGAATGAAGGGAAGACTTAGTGCACGGTGGCAGACCTACAGACCAAAAATTCGGGCAGAAGGCAGCCGATGCGCCATTGTGCTCACTTTTCCAACTGACTGTCTCATCAAGCTAATGCAGATGAAAAAGTCTCAGAGTTTCTTTCCTGAGTTTCCTCGCCCTTCCCTCCCCCCCCGCCCCCCGCGCTTTGTGACCGTCAAAGTTGCAAAAGAATGTCCGCAGATCGACTTTTTTCTTCGGTGCATGGTGAAAAGGTATGAAAAGGACACCCTTCGTGATCCTTCGTTGACCGATCTGTAGACCGTTGGGTCACTCTGTCACATATTGTCACCCCGTCATGATTGATATGCACTTGCCTTTGTCGATCTTTTGATTGCATCTTGCATTTGCAGATCACAAGAGAACCTCAAAAAAGAGATTAACGTACCTGTACGTGCGTGTTGTAGCAGAGAAAGATGATTAAGAATGTTTTCTAGAACAATTCGCGATTTTTTTATATTGAGACAAGCTGTAAAATGTTACGATCCTTGAGATATAAAGTCACTACATTTTTAATCTCTAGATTATTTTAGCTAGTAATCACTTGAGTATTTTGAATTGGTCAACGAGAATAAGAAATGCTAGAAGAAATGATGAGAAAATTAGATTTTTTTTTTAATTTTTAACTCATCTGCTAGCTCATCTGAAACGTACTAGCCAGGTATTGTTTTTAAATCTAAAATTAAAGTTTTTGCTACAGTACTAAGGCTTAAACAGATCATAGTTTAGTTAAACATTTCCTAGTTAAGTTTTAAGCTTTACCTAGGCAATGGACCGCGGGGAGCACCCGGAACATTAGGATTAGGATTAGGATTAGGATTTATGTCCGGAGGATTGGCCTCCCGCCCCAATGTCGAATGTCTGACGTACAACTCCCAAGGAAAGCGTCTAGACGCATCAGACCTCCCTGGCCGGCCCGCACAGGTCTAACCTGTGGCATAAATGGTTTATAATTGAAAAAAAAACACACGCGGCATCATTTTTCTTTTATCTGAATGCATGGCTTTCTCGTTCCGATCTGAGGCCATCTGGCAGAGGGGCAAAAGGCTGCCAAAAGCAAAATGACTTTTAGTGCTAAAACGCAAGAGTAAAAAGGAGAAAAAGAATTGAGAGAAGAGATTAAGACCAAGTGAGAGAGAGAACACGTTTATTTCATACTTTTCAGAGTAATCAAGAACGTTTCTTTTCCTGAGACGCATAAAGGGGAACGGTAAAGCCCTCTCTCTTCTTATGGGTTGCTTCTTGTCGTTCTGTCTGACTCAGAAAGATGAAGTGACACTGTTAAGGAGAATAACAAGAGAGGAAACTTCAACCAGAGCGAGAAAAAAGAACGAAGAATTGAGACTAAATGAGAAAAAGAGAGAAGTACTCTTCTGTTTTCTTTCATACTTTTCTGAGTAACCAAGAACATTCTTTTCCCGAGACGCACAGAGGGGAATGGAAGACCCTCTCTCTTCTTGTGGGTTGCTTCCTGTTGTTCTATCTGACTCAAAAAGGGTGAGGTAACAGAGAGAGTTACAGAAAAGAAACTTTCAAACAGAGAAGAAAAAGGAAAGGGAAATCGAGAGTTCACTTCTCTTTTCTTTCATACTTTTCAGAGTTACCATGAACGTTCTTTTCCCAAGACACATAGATGGGAATGGAAAACCCTCTCTCTTCTTATGGGTTGCTTCTTATCGTTCTGTCTGACTAATAGAGGTGAAGTGATAGAGGGAGTGACAAGAAAGACAAATTTCACACTCTGAGTCTGAGAAAGGAAAAAGAAAAGAAAAAAGATAGAGACTGAATGAGAAGAGAAAGAAATTCACCATCGATTGATGAACAAACCGTCTGAGAAGCATACAGAGTCACTGTGATACAAATATTAACTTTGACCCGCGGCTTCAACCACATGCAACCACAGTGTCACCCTTCCTTCACACTGCATACCTCCAGTAAAGGCGCGTTGCTTGTGCTTTCACCCTTTCCGGCATGAGGTCTTATTCGGCAATGTGGTAGAGCAGATGAAGCAAATCATCTCGGAGGCTTTCTTTCTGGTCTTTATCCAATGCATCCTCCACCATCTGGTTAGGGAGCGCTGTGAGTGCATCTAGTGCCCCTTTGATCAGCTGAGCAAGTCGAACGTCCCTCTGCGCATCCGTTTGATCCCTGTCTTGGCCAATCGTCTTGATAGGCCCGTCGATACAGAGACAGCCAACCACAAAGTTCACCACTTGCTCGTTAATAAGCTTCTGCTTCTTTGCTTCAGTTGTTATCTCGACTCTCTTTAAGAAGTCCAGCGCTTTTGCACTATTCATCTCCTTCTTTGTGCCCTTCATAGCGTGTCCCGCCCACTCTCTGTTACATTTCGCTCTGTGAGTCTTCCAGTGAAAGAAGAAAAGATAGGCGAAGAAAGACAAAAAAGAGGGAAAAGAGAAAGAAAAACGAGAAAAGAGAAGATCAAATCAAGCCAAAATGGAAGGGAACGCTCACAAAGGAAGGAGAGGAGAGGTACCTCCAAGAGCTTCAGAAAAGAGTGAAGGAGGAAAAAGTGAGTGAGGTCTTTCAGAAAGCAATGGATATAGAAGAGGGAGAAGAAATAAAGAAAGACTTGCTCGATGAAGCATACCAAAAATTCTAACACATCAGAGAGAAAACCTTCATGTGAGCAACAAGGAAGGAGAAGAAAGAAGAAAGAAAAAGGGAGAGGAAAGAAGAACGTGGGGGCCACCAGAAGTGCTGAGAGGGGAAGGAAGAAAGCAAATAAGAAAACTCAGAAGAATAGAGAGAAAAGTGAGAGAAGAAATCAGAGGCTTGAAAGCAGAAAGAGAGCAGAGGGATGTCATTGAACGAGAAAAGGAGAGCAGCACCTCAGCTCAGGAAGGAGAAAGATTGAGACAGGTATATGAGGAGAGGAGAAAACAGTTAGTCATAATAGAGAGAGCGCTAAGAAACGCAGTGACGAGAGAGCAACGGAAGGCAGAAAAGAGAAAGGTGGAGAACATAAGAGCCGAAATAAATGAAGGAGGCTGCTGGAAGGTGTGGAGGAGACTTGGTGAGGAAAACAGGAGGGCAGCACCAAGAAAAACAAAAGACAACATGATGACCCAGCAGGTAGCAGAAGGTTTCAAATAAACGTACGAGCTGCCAAAAGAAGAGAAAGAAGAGAAAAAGAGGGAACAAGAAAAAAAAACGACAGTGAGTAGAGCAATTAAGGAGAAAGGATGACACATAGCAGAGGAAAAGGAGGTAAAAAAGGCAATGAAAAGAGCAAACAACCCCAGAAAGGCCGCTGAGAAGGACGGAATGCCCCCAAAAATGCTGAGAACGATGGAAAAATCGACTGAGCTGGTATCTTTGTATGTTTTGTTAATTAATGTTGTATATCGTTTCGGCTGGTGGCCGAAAGGGTGGAATGACTTGCCGATGACGGCTCTTCCAAAACCAAGTAAGTCACTCGCACTAATTGGGGGATGGAGGGGAGTGTACCTGGTGGTAGCAGATGCGAAATGGAGGGACATGATCATGGCAACGAAGGTAGAAAAGGAAGCCAGACAGACGCTATGGCAGTTTGCATACAAGAGAAAGGCAGAGACATGCAATGCAATTTTTCTTTTGCTGTTCGTTATTGCTCGAATGGAAGTGCTCAGTGTTATTTTTGTTAACTTCACACGGGCTTTCGACGAAGTGAGGCTGGAAAAGTTGATTTAGAAAGAGAAATTGAGAAAGGCAGGGGTGGAGGAAGGTCTGATCAGATGGGTTGAGGCCTCTCTGGAAAAAGTGAGGGCATGGGTGAAGAGAACGAGCATGTGGTACCCGAAAGACAAAGGACTCAAGCAAGGAGGCCCGAGCGGCCCTTCCCTTTACTCTGTGTACACACATAACTTGCCAGAGGATGTAGGAAAGAGGAGAGGACAGAGACGACAAACCGACAGACAGAGGCCAAAGGTGCCAGCAGGAGAAAACGGGAGGTGGGTTGACTTTCTTGCCCCTCTGTTTGCAGATAACACAACACTCCTCGAATCTTCAGATAGATAGTTGAACCTTCTTCTTTCGAACCTTATAGCTTTTACAGAACCTCTCCGTCTTTTATTCTCTGACAAGTCGAGATTGGTCCGGTTTGGCCGCATCACATCAAGAGAGAAAGAAGAAGTTAGACTGGGGGAGATAGTGATGAAAGAAGCAAGAGAGCAACCCTACCTGGGACTAGTCCTATCCGCCGACTGCAACCTAGAGACTATGATAGAAGCACGGTCAATTAAAGTAGAGAGATGCATGCAGGGACTGATGGGGAAGATAGGAAGGGAGGGAGGGATTTCACCTGCTGATTGCTTCAATATATTTAAACAGACAGTGCGCGCCGTATGGTTGTATGAATGCAAAATCCATGCATGTCCAGATAGCGCGTATACAGAATTTGACGAGAAGCAAAGGAGATTTGTTAGGTTTGTTTTGCATTTGAGAAAGAAAGAAAATTGTGACACGCTGATGATGGAAGGAGATTTCATTCTAATCGATCTCAAAGTGGCTTTCAGAATGATCCGGTGGGCAGGGAAGGCTTTAAAGGAGAAAAGAAACAAAGCGGTAGGGCAGGCAATCCTCACATGCCTGAGAGAGGGGGTAAAGAACGAAATGGGGCGGGGGAGAGGAATGCATCCTTTTCATCTTTTCCCTCATCTGAAGCAATGTGCACAGGCACTCTACACAGACAGAGGAATGTACCCTTTTGCAAGAGAAAGACTAAAAGGAAGCGTAGGGCAGAGAGGAACACAGGTAGTCAACGAAAGAGTGGACGGGATAGAGAGATGGCTGCTGAAAAGAACAAAAAATGAGCTAGACGGGAAAAAGAGAGAGGCGTTTCTACATAGAATAGAAAGAAACATAAGAAAGAAGAGCAGTCAAGAGAAGGCAGAACTGATAGGAGTGATGATGGCTGATGTGCACAGAAAGGTCTCAAACGGAAACTGTCTCCACCTTTCTTTGTTTGAAGACAGAGCAGGTAGAAAGGTTGGCTCGACAATGAAAATAGACAGAGAGAGAATAGGGAGAGCCCCTTTTTGTTATACGAGAGTGGCGCCGCGATCGGAACACAGGAGGAGAGTAGCATGTAGGGTGGGAGACAGGGTTGTGGCTGCGACAAAGGGAAAAATTCCGGTAAGGGAGGGAGAGAAGGTGCCATTATAGAAAAGGACATGCCAGTTCTGTCGAGGGTGGTTGGGAATCAAGGTGGTGGAAGATGAAATCCATCTGGTGACAGAATGTCCTGTTTTTAACAGAGAGAGAGCAGAGATGTTCAGAAAGATAGAAGAAAAATAGGACAGGAAGATGGAAGAAAGAGCCAGAAAGGCAGCCACAGAAAGAGAAGGGCTCAACAGAGAAGAGGGAAAAAGAGACAACTTGACGCTTTTCTGCTTTCTGTTGAATGAATGCCATGCCGGAGTGGATGAGTTTTTGGGATGGGCGTCATTCAGATGGAGGGTGTTTGAGGAGTGTCCAGGACGGTACGGACACATAGAGGGAGACGCTCTGACGGCCAGACATGCAGGAATCACCGGAAGGCAGCGGGCGATCGAGAGACTAACAAAAGAATATGAGGAGACAATTGATAACTTAGAGACAACCGAAGGAGCGTTAGGGTGGGGAAGGAGGGAGCTGCAGAAGAAGATTGATAAAGCAAACAAGAAGAGCAAGGAAGCCCAAATCACATGCCGTTTCAGATTGATTTTCAGGCTGGAAAGCCAACGCGGATCCAGAGCCATGGCTCGAACAACGAACAATCATGCAGCAGTGGCCAAGGCAACAGGCTCTGGCGGGCCCCGAGGGCAGGGTCTGATACCTCAGCTTAGGCTGGGGAACGCCCCACCCTGCTAGCTCTGGTGACAGATAGATATAGCGGGAAGGCCCTAGGGCGGAACATATCAATCAATCAATCAATCAAATCAAAACGCTGCAATAAGTTGCAACTTTGCACTGGCTGCACCTCTTTCCCACACTGCTGTCTTCGCATTGCCAGCACTGCAGGGTAGCCGGCGCTGCAAAAGTGTTGCGAGATGCAAAGGTTGGTTCCGCTGTCAAAGAAGACGTGCTAGAAGACGTGAGGCTTGAGACGGCTGCGCGTGGAACGATCGAGTCGCGGTCTGCGGGTGTAGAGATGGGAACAGTCTTCATCTGGGGATGTGGGGACCGGATGGCTCCCTGCAGTTAGAACTGTCACAACAGGGTAACATAAATCCTATCATATTCTATCCTATACCTTTACAGTTACCTAAAATCTGGCCATAACTATATACTTTTTTCTAGACTTTTTAAAACTTTTTTTAACTTTAAAACTTTAGAAAACAGGCCTAAGCATAACATCGTTTCCTTCTTAACTTGAGTTTGAAGTCTCTCGGCCGGGCTAGCTTCCTATTACCTCTGCTGTCTTCTGTCACGAGCTAGGTCACGAGAGGGGTGTATGCGATGGTTCGCTCGCTGCACGGCTGGCTGCTAGGACTCTACGCTTCTCCAAGCTGGACTCACGCATTCACACACCCTCATTCACTCCCGCATTCGCACACAAACACACACACGCGTGCACACACACATGGACACGAAGGCAACATGTAAATGCGACTGTGCGAGCTTGAAAGGATGGAGAGACACACACAGAGGCAGAAAGCAAGAAAGCAAGAAAGGAAGAAAGAAAGAAAGAAAGAAAGCAAGAAAGAAAGAAAGCAAGAAAGAAAGAAAGCAAGCAAGCAAGCAAGCAAGAAAGAAAGAAAGAAAGAAAGAAAGAAAGAAAGCGGCAGAAAGAGAAGGGGTGACAAATGGGACAAGCGAGTGGGAGGCGGAATGGTAGAAAGAGAAAGAGAGAAAACGTTGCGATATTCTGCCACCTTGTTCCCTCCATCACACACGCGCCCTTGCGTCTCTCAGTTCTCCGTCTCATCCCCCCAGATGCGATCGGTCGAGGTGCAGAGCATCAACTGTAAGAGGAAAGATGTGCTGCGCTGCGTCTTTGCTGTCCCCTCTTCTGCCGGCCATTTGTGACAAACCGATATTATTATTTACATTATACTGAGAAAAGAAGTCTGTCGGGTCTCTGCGTGGCTGGTTTGTTGGAAAAGGAAGAGTGCTCTCTCTAGACAAAGGCTGAGTCAAAATGGGTTCGTATGTATGCTTCTAGACGACGGGCATTCCCTCTGCATCTGCATTTGCCTTCTCGTCCCCCCTGCAACCAAGGAGCGTGCACACGTGACTCCATGACTCGACAGAGACACCCAAAGGAAACACGGAAGAAAGAACAGAAGAGGAAAGGAGAGGAGAGGAGACGCCTCTCGTAATTCTGCACTTCCATGACGGAAGGGTTTAGCTGTCTGAAGGGTAGATGAGACGGGATGATAAAATTTCCTGGTGGGGGGCCTTGAGACTCGCATCCAAGGCACGCGTTTTTTCCCCTCTTCGTTTGCTTTCCTTCTCTCTTCGCTGCCCTCTTTGGCATACCGCTTGCCCCAACAAAGAATGGCCGGCCGACGGAGTTCTCTTCATAAGGAGACCAAAAACACACTGCTTCTCAGAAGGCATACAAACACTGCCCGGCAGATTCAAATCCGAACAGGTGACTGCCCAAGACAGCAGAAAGAGACACTCCCAACTCGCCTCTTTCTCTTCTGCTGCTGCCTTTCCCAATTCTACACGAGCATCCCGGCAGAATCATGAAAAGAAAAAGAAATGAAAACAAGACGAAAGCACATGTAACGACGCTTATTTCACTTGCCGACTGCCCCCCGAGCCCCCCCCCCCCGCCCTCCTCCACTTCGGAGTTTCTGGGAAGAAGAGCCAGACAGCGAAGCGGGAGCTTGTGCTTCCGCGGGAGGGCGGAGAGAGCCACCCACAGCGGGGGACGAGAGAGGGGTTGCTCGTACGGATACACTGCGGCTTCCTGCCCCGCTATGCCTCACAACCTGTTGCTGTCCACCGCTGTCCCACTTACTTGCCCCAGTCCTTTTTCCTCCTCCAGCCTGGTCTCTCTCTCTCTCTCTCCCATGTGCCTGCTGGGATTCCCGCTCCTCCTTCCTCTGGGTTCCAGAAGAGGAAACACCAGAGACAGCAGGCACACCCAGCCGCTTGGCGGTGTGTGCGGACTCTTTCGGTCTCTTCCGTCCCCCTCCTGCTTCCACTCCCTGCTCCTCCTCTTCACCTGTGTAGACAACTACAGGCAGAGTGCGGGCCCAGGGCACCGGCTGTGTCTGCGCGTCTCTCCCTCGATCTGCTTCAACTCCCGCAGCCAGCAACCCATGGGCGAGGGGCTGTTGGGGTCCGCGGAGAGGTCCAGAGAGAGGTGAGAAGACAGAGAGAGACGGCAGAGGGACGGAAATTCTGCCTCCTCCTGTCTCGTCTGCCCCCCCCTCCTCGCCCCCGTCCCCCGTCTCAGGGCCAAGGGGGGGGACTGTGCCTGCACGCAGCCAGGAACGACACAGAGAGAGAGAGAGAAACAGGAAGAAGACACTCTCAAACTCGGCATCTTTCCAGAAGCTCCCACATGAATCAACAAAAAGTCGATCAAATGCAGGGAGTGATGAAGAGAAAGGAAAGTGCTCAGCTCAACGGGGCAGTGGGGCAGGTGGAAGAAAAAGGAAAAGAAAGATGCTGACTGTCTGGGGTGTAAAGAAGGAGCTAGGAAGAAGCAGACATGTGCTGACGATTGACCCTTCATCCTTCCTCTTGTTTACTGCCGATCTGCATGGAGTTTTCGGAATCGAAACACTGGGATGCGCAGAGCGACAATCCATAGAAAAGACTCATTGCACGACGTAATACCGACCTGCAGGTGGCGGGCAGGGAGAGACATTGCCGCTCTGCGCAGGGAGAGAGGGGGCAGGAGGTGAGGGGAGGTGCGCTGCTGCAGCCGCGTTAGAGGAAGTCGCCTCTTCCCTGTAGAGCGCTTGGTGCTGTTGGTACGGATTGTGGAGTGCGTTTTCGAGAGGAAGCTCTCCCTGCATGGTCTCTGTCTCCCCCGGCTGCAGGGGGTGGACTGTGGAGGGGGGGCGTGGGGGCTGTTGTGTGAGTGGGGGATCGGCAGAGACGGAAAGGGAGAGCGCCTGTGGGTCTGAGAGAAGGGACATGGCCTCGAAGTTGAGGGCACAGACGCCCCTCATGAACACGCGCTTGAGACTCTCTTGGAGTTCTGCACGTGCAGCGACTTCCCGTCGGATCTGTTCTCTTGCTTCTGCAAGCTGCCTCTCAAGTCGGTCCTTCTCTGCTGTGGCAGCTGCGATGGATGTTTCGAGAATGCTCTGGGACTCTGCTTTCGAAGAAATGAAAGTGCGGTCCCATACGTCAGTTTTCACTGTACGCATCCAGGCAGAGAAGACTTCGGACTGTTTTCGGAGATTCGAAATCTTTGTACACATCTTTGTTTTTTTCTTTTTCTCTCTCATCTCCAAGGTCCACCGCTGCCATCCCGAGAATACTCGGAGACGGAGTTGCCTCCCCCTTTCTTCCTCCCGCACCCTCCAGCACAAGTTCAGTGCCCCCCTCAGCTGCTTCAAAAGAAGCTGATTGGAGTCAAACAACCGTTGCTGGACTGATTTGGCAGCTGTAGTCTCTGCCTCCCTCTCCCTCACAATGCCTTTCCAATACTCCTCCTCTGCTTCCCGAATGCCCTCATATTTCTCCATCAACCGGACGCGAGACGAGCTGAAATGATCAACAGCACGCCCACGCAGCTCTGCAAACAAAGCGTCAAGACTCAGAGCGTATCTACGTGCCTCTTCCTCCCCCACTGTGTCTGTCTCTGGGTCTAGTCTTCCCTTCACAAGGACAGGGACACTGGTGACCTGGGCCAGGGACGAACGGGAAGGAGGGTGAGGACTACCCCGGAAAGCTCCCTCGTCCTGGCCCGGCAAAGCGATTTCGCCTTGACCCCTGAAGGTTGGCAGTCCCTGCATGTCCCCTCCCTCCCCAACCCCCTGATGATACCCAGACTCCCCTGCCATCAGCCCTGCTGCTGTGCCTCCTGCTGGTGGTCCTGTGAGGGTCGAAGGAATGTGAAGGGAATCTAAAGAGAGCTCCACCGTTCTCCCCCCTCCACCGGAAACTGCGGGTGGGGTGGGTGACGAGTGAAGAGCGGACGGGAGGGGGGCCCCCGAAACTTCTGCAAGGGGAGGGCGGGGGCCGTCTAGTACCCCTCCAGCCCCTGCTGACTCACGAATCACTCGGACACGGGGGAGGGAGTGGGGGGGCTGTGCGGTGACGTCTCTGTCCCTCTCCGAAGAGAGGCGGACACCCGTCCCGAGCGGACTGGAGGGGGGGAACGACTGACAGAATGCATTCCCCCCGCTCTCTCTTTCTCTGCCCCCCCCTCGAAATGCAGGTGAGTGCCTTGCACGGGAAGGGCCGGGAGAGCTCTTTGGGTCTTTTGGGGCAGTTTTTGCAGTTTCGTCTCGGAGAAGCCCTCCTGCAAGCGACAGACCCTTGGTGGGATCTGCAGGGGGGGGGGGAGAATTCTCCAGCATGGCCTGCAGATTCTCGCTGTTGGCTGAGAGCGCCTCAGTATCATCGACCGCATCCCTGACGGAGTTACGGACAAATTCGTGCTGCCCCTGTTGCTGTACAGGTTGGGGGGCAGAGGGCGGGTCTGGAGAGAACCCGAGGTCCTCTATGGACATGGACAAGAATCCAGCTCTCGTCTGTCCCTGTGTCTGTTGAGCCTGCGCTGCTTGCAGGGCCTGGAGTCGTCTCTCGATTGACCCTGGAGAGGTCTTCATCTGCAGCGGGGAAGACGAGGAGGAAGCAACAGCCTGGGCGGAGCCGGCGGCCACCTCCTCTCCTCCTGCCTCATTTTGAAGGGCAGAATTTCGAAGGAACATTACCCTGCCCTTCTTGGAGTCGTGTTGATGGAGATTTACAGAAAATCAAGGATGAGGGCGGTCGGAGAAAAATAAAGGGATGAAAAGGGGAGGACTTCCGTCAGGATCCGTCTCCGGCTGTAACAGTTTTTGAAACGTCGAATTTCAGCAACCAGCTGCCTCTGTTCAAAACAGAGTAGTTGGCTTACAAGAAAAGAGGACGGAAAGCCAAAAGCGTCTGAGAAATATGACTGAAAACCGACAAACAAAATCAGTGCACTGAGCATCTAACAAGAGACTCTACAGCCTGAGTTTCTGAACCAGATACGTGGCGACCAGAAGTCATCAACGCTCTCTCTCGCCACAGATCGACTCTTTGAGGTCGAGTGCTTTGCGAGAGCCGTACAGCGTGCCTTTCACTCTGAGACCGATAGCACTCTGACAGCTAGGAGATTCAAGGATATTCAAGGATCAAGTGTGCGTTGAAATTATCCTCGAAAATTTGTTGAAAGCTGTTGCTCAACGTTGTGGCCCCGGAAAGCGTAGCGTGGGGCTAAAAGGGCTTCCTCAGCATTCCTCAGCTGCATCGCAATGAACTCCCCGGCCGCCAGCGCGGCGATGCACGCGCGGCCGGGCGGCGCGGCCCGCTGCTCGATCAAGCTGGCGGGTCACGGCTGGCCGGCGGGCGGTACTGTAGTGTTACATATGTGTATTTAAGCGATGGTGGTGAATGATACAATGACAATATCATTGTATCATTCACCACCATCGCTACATATCGCTATGCATCGCTATCGGCTCATAAATACTCATTAAAATATTACCTACAAATGAGTATCTAACTATATCTAATACTCGTCACTCAGCTTATTCGATATGCACACTAATGCACACTGCATGGCAGTGCATGCTAAGGTATACTAAGGCAGTCTTTAGCAATCTTCTCCTACAAAGAATCGAAGATGACACAGTAGGATAACACAGGCAAGATATTATTTAATCCGTAATAAGGGGGGAAGGTTCTGCCAAAACTTTCCCAGGAACTTCTCCCTACTCCTTCCCAAAGTGGACATTCAAGTATCACATTCAAGCGTATAAATTCTAGTAAATTCTAATTAATTCTGATCAACAAGTTAACAAGTTCAATTGAGTTTCATAATAATAATTATTAATGAATACAGAGGATCGATATCACGATGATAAAGATGATGTATGGGTTAAAGCTGGTGAGCTTAGCACTGAACTATGAAGGCTCTGGCCCACCTAGCATGTCATGGAGGCATTCGTTCGTCCAACCTAGGCCCTTAGGGCATTTCCATGCCATTGGACCAAAACCGAGTAGGAAGTCAAAGCAGCTGCTCAAAGAAGCACCGTAAAAGCCAAGATAGAATTATTGAATCAAGGAGACGGAGACGGGTCACGGGGGACAACGTGATCACCTTTTTGAGCAAACTTAAACTCGATGTAAAGAAAAAACAAACGTGTATGGAGAAAGTGAGGCGGATGCGGTGAGAGGATGAGAAGGGTCAGGGATAGAGCCTTCGGATGCATTGCGAAGATGATTGCTTCCGGGAGCTTTGCCTTTCAATCTGCTCACCTCGTTAAGGCCTGACAGTTCGCTTTTATCCGCTTTTCAATTTGTTCTCCCGGGTGGCCACATCGATTAAACTCAGATTTCTCAGTTGTTGCGTGAGTCTTGCTTTGGCCTACAGTCTCTCGCTTTAGAGTCAGATCCAGAACGAAGACGTGCATGACACGGACTGCCATGCAGGAGCTGGGCTCCACCGGCATATAGTCATTCATTCATTTAAAAGAGTTCGGATGATTCAGAACAAAAAACACGACAGACGAAGACCATTCTGAATCATTTGCAAAAAGGGACTCTGAGAGAGTTCTGAAATCAGACACACGGAGGTGCACTTGCAGGACACGCGGAAACTCATTTGCAAAAAGGTTTTCTTTCACTTTCACGCGAACAATCAGCCACAATCAGCTTTCACGCGAACAATCAGCCACAATCAGCTTTCACGCGAACAATCAGCCACAATCAGGTTTCACGCGAACAATCAGCCACAATTAGCGCTTTCACGGAACGGACACGCCTCTGCTTTCATCAGCAGGACACTCTGTCACAAAGAGCATTACTGGCAGCAGTGCATGAGAGGGCAATTAATCACGAAGCGAAGCCGAAGAAGAACCGACAGGAACGTCACAGCGTTAACCGGCAACTTTCAGTTGCTGCTTTCTTCGATCGTTGTCTGGCTGAATTAATACTTGTAAGTCTCCTTCATGCCCTTCTCCATGTCATCGTAGGTGGGCACCGAGAAAGGGACCCCCTTAGGGACCGTGATGTCAAGAGTGCCCCAGACTCCGCAGAGGGAGTCAAAACCAAGAGAGGCGTCCCTGGACCCGGAGGTGAACAGACTCAGGGCGGAGGAAGCGTAGTTGATCGAAATGCCATTCTCGAACTTGGAGCTGAAGAAGCCAATATCGTCGGTCTCCGGCCTCCCGCCTCGCGTGTCGGGGTCTGCGTCATCGGCGATAACGCACGAGTAGGGCATTTCTCTCTGGAATCTCCCAGCCTCTGTGGTCACGAAGGTGTAGAAATCGCGACCCAGGCCCTCGCCTCGCCGATCGCTCGCACAGGCAGGGAGGTCAATGTAGTCAGCGCTGAAGCTGTCATCGTCAGTACTGAACGCAGCAGCTGCGGCACACCAAAGAGAGAATTAAGAGACGCATAGCACCGCACAGTATAAAAGGAACCTCCGGTCAGACGAGAAGAGGGAGAAACGAGAAGAGCTGCTGGTGGGGAAGAAGGGAAGAGACTAGCTCGGTCACACTAGCTGACGCTCACATACTTGCGGTGTTACAAACACTCAATGATACAAATAGAGGAGAAGTGACGGATGGTGAGCTAGAAGGGGGGGGCAGGGGTCGGTGGGGAGCGGGGGGGGTGCCATAGGTACGCAAATGCAGAGAAGAAAAACAAGGGAGGATGACCAGGGAGAAGAAGCAATCATATAGTAACAGTTCAAAATTCACCTTACGAGTCCTAGTTGTGGGGCAAACATGCACTCATCCACCTTCTAGGTCCTACCTGTGGCCTTTTTTGGAGCCAGATTAAATTATACACACAGAAAGATACATGGGGGTGCCCGGATGGCCAGGAAGGGGAATCAGGACAGAGAGATCGAGGAGAAACTTAAGAGGAGATGGCCTATCCGGCTGACGTACTGATGTTCATTCCAGTGTCAACGTGGAAGATGAGACCAGAAGCGGTGCCGGGGTCAAACTCCCCCTCGGTAATCTCCTCGCACACGAGTTTGAGAGAGACACCATCAATGGTGAGGACGTCGTAAGTGCCGAACTCATCCACAAAGAAACAGATGGGGACTGAGCCTCTGAAGGGCCCCTTCTTGGGGAGCTTGCCGTCCTTGCCGGCCTTGCCGGCCTTGCCGTCCTTGCCGGCCTTGTTGTGGACACCTGGAAAGGAGGGGGAAGTCGGGCATGCATAATTGTCATTCTGTACCGCAAAGACAGATATGTAGGTGCCTATACACTTCAGGCACGCAATGGCATGCAGCTTATGCAGCTAAAGATAAAGAAAGTGTTGCGCAAGCAATAGTTCCACGACAATTTAAATTGCACAAGAATGAAAGCCGATGCCAGAGAGAACACGTCTGCAGAAAGAGGGAATTAAAGACAGGTAGAAACACCAAAGACGCCTTTCTGGCAGACGGCAGGATGGAGATGGAGACAGGAGCCATGAATGCATGCACGTGCATGCATGCAGGTCACACACTAGCTGTGAAGCACTTTGCAACAGTCCGAAGAGTCCGTTCCACAACGGTCAGAGGACAAGCTAGAAAGAGAGAGGGAACAAAAGTGACAAACTCACCACCAAGAAGGTCGAACCCTCCGAAGTCAAATTTGCCGAGGTCACCGAGGTCACCGAACTTGTCGATTGCGCAGTGGGCGACAACGGCGAAAGTGGCAGCGGCGAGGAACTTCATTGTGCCAGAGGAGCTGGACTGATAGTCGAAGTGCAAAGAAGGAGAAGAAACTTCAAATCGAAGAATTTTTTTTCTGCGATGGATTCGACTTTGATTCGAATCGATCTGACAATTCAGGGTCACACACACTGTCACTGTGACACACACACACATACATGCACACGTGAACAACAGATCCATGCATTTACTGTTTCCGCGTATGCGTGCATATGATCGATCGCGAGATTATGAACGCGCGAAGCGCGAATTATTCATGAACGCGCGGGGTGCATACAAAACTTTGTACATGCATGCATGCACCTTCTATAAGCAGATCGAGCCGCGCGTCGGGACTCAAACAAACCTTCGTACATGAAGCCCCTTCCAGATTTTGTCAGTGCTAGGTATGTGCTAGGTTTGCATTTGTCTGTACGTGTGATTCAAGGAACGTCTGAAGTGGTCTAACAGTGCCTGGTAATGTCAGTACGTTGACATTGCCATTGACAATTACCGACACTGCTTGACAGAGTGTGGTTTCCGGATTTTCTCAACTACACAGGTGGTACAGTATGTTATGATAGTCTGACTGCACAGTTTTCTGTGGAGGTAGAGCATTTCGTGAGGTGCTGAAAGTAAGACCAGTGAACGCTGAAAGAAGGCTGCGTACGCCCCAGTCCAATTAAGAACGGCACATGAGTGATCAAGACCTGGGTGGATTTGGTGGGCCTCCAGGTAGGTGAAGTGCATCGCCTCTGTGCCGTCGGTCCTTTCCCGTCTCCTTCCCCGTCTCCTCTTTCCCTCCTCTGCCGTGCCTGCTCACGCTTTCGTTTCGGGCCCTACCCTATTGCCCTAGGGTCTCGTTTTGTTTTCCGGTTTTCTCTGTGTGTCCCCCCTTTGTCCGCCCCGAACCATGCCTTCCATTCTCTGCACCTTTCTATCACCTGGCTTTCTAACGGTCCCATTCACACATCCAGGCGCCTACCTGAATTCGTTGCCCGCCTGTTCTTCAAATCCCCCCTCTGTCTGCCATCCTAAAGGCGTTTAGGTTCTTTTTCTTTTCTGCATGCGAGATGATTGATGGACCACAAGGATCCTCGCACGTGTTCTCCTCCTTTCCTTTCCTTTCCTTCGATAAATGAATTTGCAGTGAAGAGAGGACGGTTTGATATGGGGCCGGGTGGGGGCCGTTTCGATGGAGGGTCGATTCCTGGTCAGTAAAGGACATCCTCTCTTCTTCTTGACCTATTCATCTCCTTCTTTCTGCCCCCCTCTTTTCCTCCCACTGCTCCCAGCCACCCTCGCGAAGGACCTGAAGGCTTGAGCCATGACCAGGATAGGGTGCTGGCTCGCTAGTTTCTCTGCACAATAAGCAACGAGCTGAGAGACGGACAGCGATGGATTCCCTGGATGTTTCGCAGTTTTCTCTCTTTCTTCTTCCTCCTCTGCCCCCCCCTTGTTCAGACAGACAGACAGACAGACAGAGTGATTCTCTCCTGTTGCATTGTGCTCGCACAGCGCGCGCGAGAGAGAAAGGAAGAGACAAAGAGAGAGAGAGAGAAAGAAAGGTTGCTCGCTACTTAAAATGAAGAGAGACAGGCACTTTTGGTTCCCCTTTTGTCTGTTTTCCCACGTGCACGGTCCCTCACCAATTGACATGCGTGTGATCGCCCCTTTCTTTGCCGCGTCGCCTCTTTTGTTTGTCTCTTTTTTTTGCGGTCTCTGATTCTTCCTCTGCGTCTGCTTTTTCATCTTCAGGGTCGGGCCCGGGGGGGGGACCTGAAAGTGCAGGGGGCAGGGGAAGGGGAATGGGAGCAGACGGAGGATGGAGGGGGCCCGGGGGAATGCCGGGGCCTTCCAGACCATTTAGGTTTGATGGCCTTCCCGGACGCCCACCCACTCAGATGAACGGGGCAAACATGGGAGGCCTGCCCGGGCCTGGGGGGGAGGGCGGACCTCCTGGAGGGTCAGTGGGACATGGTGTCCGCCTCTCTGTCTATCCATCTTTGACTTGAAATAGAAAAGTCGTACAATTTGTCTGTCTTTAGCTCTTTTTTCCTGGTGTGTTGCGCATATGAAGACAAACAGTCGGTCTGCCTCTCTTTCTGTTGCTGGGGGCAGGAGGTGGGCGTGATTTGATCACCCTTCATATGGCTGCATGTGTGTTTCTGCGTATGTGAAGGAGACCAACCCTCCACGCACTTTCTGGAATCTTTTATGCTCATTCTCTCAACATGTGCGAACGCGCGTTCCTCCCTTGTCGGGCCGGCTGCAAAGACTTTTTTGAATTTCTGTTCCGGTCTCATTCTTGGGTTTCTTCCCCCCTCTCCTTCTGGCACAGGTGGAAGGGGCCTCCAGGAGGAGACTTTCATATGGGAAACGATGGACGACCGGTCTTTCGGGGCCCCATGGGGGGTATGCCTCCTACACATATGATGCACGGAGGGAGGCCCCCCATGGGCCCCGGCATGGGAAGGGGGCCTCCCTTTGGGGGGATGGACAGTGGCCGGGGTCCTCCGATGGGCCCGATGGGTGGAGGTATGCGTCCGCCGTTCCATGGACAGGGAGGGCCTCCGTCTTCGTCATTTCAACCGCCGCCCCCAGAGGTCCTGGCTCAGATGGCAGCTCAGGCTGCCGGAGGGAGGCCTCCGACGCACGCAGCAGATTCTGTCAACCGCCCCCCTCCACCGTTTCCAGAGCCCCGACATCCGTCAATTCCAGGGCCCCCTCAGCAGCCAGGCCCATCCCAACCGCCCGGCGGTTTTTTTCACCAGCCGGGGCCCTTCAGTGCCCCCCCCCCTCTGCAGGAACAGGGGAGTAGTTCCCCCACCGGACTTTCCCACCCGGGAGGTCACGTTTTCCCCCAGAATGGAAATGCCCCCTTGATGATGACAGCTCAGCAGGAAGGAGGGGGTGGTGCTCCTGGGGGTGATGTGCCTGAGGTCTCTGTCATTTGGGAGGAGCATGCGGCACCCGATGGCACTTCTTACTTCTTCTGTCCCTCCACAAAAGTCTCTGCCTGGGTCCGTCCTGCGGGCCCCGGCATCGGTGTGGTGGACAAACGCAACAAGTCGGACCCCGCGGGTGCCGGGGACCCCGGAGAGGCCCAGGAGAGTTCCAAAGAACAACCAGCCGAGACGGCGCCTCAACAGGAGCAGCAGCAAGGGGTCGCGGGTGGAGGGTACGAATACGAGTCGATAGGTTCAACTGCTTGGGTGCGTGTGCGGACAGCCGAGGGTCGTGTGTTCTTCTTCAATAAGGAGACGAACAAGTCGGTGTGGAAGTGTCCAGACGAGATCAAAAGAATCGTCGCACTAATCGACGGAAAACTCCTGCCTCCAGAAGAATCCGGAAGTGGTCTTGCAGGGGAAGGAAGTGCTCTCATGCAGAGACCCGACCAGTTACCGCCAGGAGTCGATTCCAGCTCTTACTTGGAGTATTCCTTTGATTTTCGTCAGGGCGAGGGGGGGGAATCAGATCTGGAGCGACAGCAGCAAGAGCAGCAGCAGAGCGAGAGTGAGAGCGACAGCGACAGCAGCGGTTCTGAGAAGGAAACGGCAGTCAGTCAGTCTCCCTCGCTTTCCTCCATCCATCCCTCTCTCCCATTCTCTTTGCCTCTCTCTCTCTCTCAGTATATATATACATGTGTGTGTGTGTGTGTGTGTGTGTACACCTTTGCTCATTGCTGTTCCTGATTCTTTGTTTTCTTTACTCCGGAGTGAAAGCTCTGATGTATGTAAGTGAGTCTCAGTCAGCGTCCCCACACCACTGTTGCCCTGCTGTTCTCGTCAACACGGACTGACTGCTCTAGTTGGTTGCCAGAAGTGTACATGCGCTCAGACAAAGCAAACGGCAAACGATCTTACAATCAGAAACTATTCTCACATACGGCTATCGTTTCAAGTGAAACAGAATGAGCTGACGGTCTCTCTCTGTCCTGTCTGGCTTGTCGTTCCCGGGTACAGGAGCAGGTGGAGGCTCGAAAAAAACTGGAAAGGGAAGCGAGGAAGATCGCCGAATTTCGGAAACTCCTCAAGGAGAAGGGCGCCTACAAACTGCCGACTTTCGAGGCTGCACTCCCAAAACTCCTCCACGACCGCCGGTTTCAGGCCTTCCCTCCCGAACGCAGAAAGGCGCTTTTCAGCAAGTCAGCAGCGAACCTTTCTTGCAATGGACTTCACCACACATGCAGCTGTATGCATGTACCTGTTCATGATTTTGGGCCGAAAACAGGGTTTGCAGATCCGCATTGTAACTCTGTTTGATACCAATCTCGTTCAACCCTCCCTTTCTGCATGACCGTCTTCGTTCCTCCTGCTCATGCTTCTTGCGGGGCTGCATAGGGCATCTATTTTTGGGAAAAGAGCGTTCGTTCCATCCTCGTTAGCTTCGTTAGTCTTCTTTTTCTCGTCTTGCCAGGCAAAAGGCGTCACGGATGAATTGTAGTGTTTGCTTCTCTTCTCTCTGTCAGGTACGCCCGTGTTGTTGCTGAGGAGGTCCGAATGGAACAGTCGAAAAGCAAGAAAGAGGTGGGCTCTCTCTCTCTCTCTCTCTCTCTCTCTCTCTGTCTCTCCAGCTCGTTCTCTGTCTCTTTGCGTTGAGTGTGTGTGTGCGTCTGTGTGATCGATGTCCGCTGTAGAAAGGAGGATGGATGGTTTCACCGTCTTTTTCTTTTTGCTTGGAGCCGAATCTCCAAAGCATTCCTTCCAGTGCCTTCTATCGGTTTGCCCCACCATCCATCCAAGACCAATACTCTGATGGGGTTCATTTCATGCTGAGAGCAGAAGGGAAGGGGACGGAAGGAAACAGAACGGGTGCTTCGAAGAGCGGCTTACTTTTGTTTTGGAAGAAGAAAACACCGACACATGTGCTTGGGCAGATACTCTGCTTTTCTCCCGCTGCACACCATTGTGACCTCCTCTTCCTTCCAGCTTTGGTACCTCCCTGGCTCTTTTGCCGTTGTTCTGCCTGCCTCCTCTTCCTTCCAGCTTTGGGGCCTTCCCTGGCTCTTTTGCCGTTTTTCTGCCTGCCTACCTCCCTCCCTGCTTGTCTGTGCATGCCGATTGCAGGGTCTCGAAGCCTTCACGTCTCTCCTCAAGGAGGCAGAGGAGCGGAGGCTGCTGACAGGGAGCACCACTGAAAGAGGGCTCGAGAGGGACATGGGGGGAGACCCCAGATGGGACTCTGTGGACCCCAAGACGAGGCAGAGACTCATCGAAGAACGGTCAGGCAGGCAGGCAGGCAGGCAGGCGGGAAAGTTCATCATATCATGCACGAAGATACCCACCCACCCACCCACCCCGACCTCCAGCCCCCACCCCACACGCACGCAAATGTCGACCGGAAGATTTTTTTTTACCGCGTGATTCAAGAAAACAATTCTCGGTTTCTTCTCTCTGCTCTTGCTCGCTTTCGCTTTTTCGCTTGCGGCACTTTGACGTCATCGCCTCCCCTGCGGCTCCATGTCTCCCTCCATTCGGATCAGAGGAAGGAAGTAATTTCTGTCTCCCTCCGTTCGGATCAGAGGAAGGAAGTAATTTCCAAAGCATCAGGAAAGAAAGGAAAGAGCGATGCGGTAGATTTTAAACGACATACCAGCAAGCAGTTGGAGCTCAGAAAGATACTGGAGTCCTTCTGTTCTCTTTCATGTCCGCTCGTTTGTCCACAGCTGTTCCCTTTCTTTCCCTTCTGGTGTCAACGGTCCTTCGCTTTCCGCACCTCGCTTCGCAGAGCACGGACGCTTGCTGAGGAGAGAGAGAGGCGGCGAGACCGTTTGCGCTCAGATTTTCGGGAGATGGTTCGGGAGGGTCTGGAGACGTTGATGGCAAAGGAGAAAAAGCGGGACAGGGAGAACAAGAGGGAGCCCCGGGCATACGACAGAGAGAAGGACTTTCCTGATTGGGACTGGATGAAAACGGACCTGAGAGACGATGAGAGATACAAGGCTGTTGGGTCATCATCAGAAAGGGAAAATCTGTATTGGAAAGAAGTCAAGGCGGTGTGTTTGAAGATGCAGAAGGAAGAAAGGGACAGAGAGAGAGAGAGAGAAGGAGATAGAGACCGGGAGAGGGACAGGGACAGGGATGGGAAGAGAGGGCGAGAAGACGCAGTGGAGGAGGATGACGAGTCAGTTCTCTCTCTCTCTCTCTCTGTGTGTGTGTGTGTGTGTGTGCGCGCGCGCGCGCACGCGCATGTTTGGGTGGTTGGGGGGGGTAGCCGGGAGCCTGTCTTCATCGTTTTGTTGTTTTTGGTACACTCACTTGCCTGTCCGTATGCACGCGTTACTTTTTTTCGACATCGTTTCTTCCTCTACATCTCCTTCCCCCCAGTCTGACTTGTGCCTCTTCATACTGGAAACCGTTCGACAACAGGGTGATGTGCTGCTCTCTGAGTCTCGGTAGTTATATTATTTCATACGGATATCCGCCTTTCCTCTTCGCTCTGTTTTGCAGTGACGACTGGGAGAAGAAGAAAGTCAAAATGGCGCGGAAGGAAGCGGAAAGAGTTTTCAGGTGGGTTGAAGCAACGAGTAGTGTTCTTTTTTGTGTGTGTCTTCGTCTCTCGCCTTCTCTGTTTGTCTGTGTGGCTGGCTTTCTCTCTCTCTCTTTCTCCCTCTGTGTGTGTGCGTGTGTGTGTGTGTGTATGTGTGTGCGTGTGCGCGCGTGTGCGTGTGCGTGCGTGTGCGTGTGTATGTGTATGTGTGTGTCTGTGGTTCTGTGTTTCTGTGTTTCTGTGTTTCTGTGTTTCTGTGTGTGTGTGTGTGTGTGTGTGTGTGTGTGTGTGTTTGTGTTCGCGCACCCATGGTGCGTCTGTGGTTTTTGTAGGGGGTTGAGGGGCTTGTGGGATGGATCCCTTTTCTGTTGTGTACAAATGCGAGTGAGAGTGAATTCATTTTGATGCAGGCTGGTGTTAGAGGAGAGGCTGAAGAATCCTTTTGAGATTTCGTTTTCGGATGCGATGAGCATCGTCTCCAACGACACGAGGATGGAGGTCATCGGGAACGGGAGGGGGGGTGCGGGGGGGGTTCGTCTGATGAGAGAGAGTGAACAGAATATGCCCTTTATTTCCGTTGATTCTCTCACCTCTTCGTTTTGCTGCTTTTCTGTTCTCCGTCCTGAGAAATGTGCACGCCCATACACACACATGCATGCATGCATGCATGCCCTGACTGATGCATGCCTCTTTGCGTCTCCTTCCTTCCTTCCACGCTGCCTGCAGACCGTCTTGGAAAGGAGTGGAGGGGAAGACGAGATGAAAGAAATGTTCCGTCGTTTTGTCGAGTCAGTCTATAGATACATAGTGTCATTGCTTTATTTTCTCCTCTTCAGACTTTTCTCCTAAGGGGGATGTTCTGTGGTCTTATCGATCGAGCCACTGCAGACAGAATGCATTGTGAAGAAAAAGGCCGCGCGCAATCAGAGAGAGAGCCTATCGGAAGAAATGCCTGTCGGTCGCCTTAGAGGTTGTCGAGGCCCTCCCCTGCAATTCCATCCTCTGCCTCTGCCAGGGTGTTTCTTTTCTTTTGTCTGATTCCGCTGTGGCACAGCGGGCGGTCTCACAGTTTCAGGACGCTAAGAAGAAAATCATCTTATGTCGTAGGGACCCGCCAACCTCCATGATGTTGCATTCGTGTGCAGGGAATCTTCACAGGAACGCCAGAAAGATCTTTCATTCCTTTTGGACAAAAATGCAAACGCAGACCCAAACAAAAGCAATGACGAGGTCAGATAGACGTGCACAGAGACAAGACACACAGGCAGGCAGAAGTCGCTGCCGCCTTCGCAGTGTGTCCCAAATGTGTTTGTTCCTGACATGTTTTGTTCTCAATGCAAACGGATATACGGATGTTTTTTTCACTTTCTGTCAGACTGCTGGAACAAGAACAATAGGTTCGCAGATCCTCTGAGTGGTGGAGAGAGAAATGTTAAGATGAGCGTGCGGCACCTCTCTCTTACTCTCTTCTTCCCCCCCCGCCGGGCTCCCTCTCTCTCTCTCTCTCTCTCTCTCTGTGTGTGTGTGTGTGTGTGTGTGTGTGTGTGTAAAGATCAGATACACATGGCCGTGTGTCCGTGTGTCCCTTTTGCAGCTGATAGAAGTTTTGGGACTGAAGAAACTTCCTCGCTTCAAGGTTGTGCCTCGTGACATTCTGGACTCCGCCTTCGAGGCCTGGAGGAGAAAAGAGGTCAGTCAGTCAGTGAGCTGTACGTACATTGATAGATATGAGTCTCTTTTTCTCATTGTGTTGGTTTTCTTTTGCTGGCTGCATCTATCTGCTGGCTTATTTTCTGCACTTCGTCTTCAGCCCTGCCTGACTGGAAGACGAAGCGGATGGATGAGAAGGATTTGAGGCGGTAGGGTCGATGACTAATCGAGTGTACTTTAGGGCGGGTAAGTATGTCTGAGTGGCCAGCCTTGAAGATGAATCCAGGGAAGCGTTTCCATCAGTCACTTCGTCGTTCGGTTCTTTTGTTTTGTTCCTTTTGATGCGTTCAGGCGGATTCTTTGAAGGCGGTGTACATGGAGTTCCTCAAGACGTCTCCACTGATTGCCGCAGTTGTGACAAGCAGGGGGGCGCACGCAGTGGGCTCGTTGGACAGCGCGTCGTTCGAGCAGTTGAGGCATCAGATCGCTGTAGACGTCAGGTGAGGCTGGGGGGGGNNNGGGGGGGGGGGGGGGGGGGGGACGAAGATAAAGGAACTGAAGGGCCAGTCGGTCGGCGGCAGTGTGCCCAATGCTTGAATGCGTGTAAAAGTCCGAATGCACATATATATCGATACGTGTGCAGGTACCAGAAAATGGAGTTCCTCGGCGGTCTCCGTGATGAGATGCTGAGACACAGAGTGGAGTAAGTTTTCGCTTTCTCCTTCCTTGTTCTTTCTTTGTCTGCGCGACGTTCTGTCTGCTTACCGTGCCAGTCGTTCTCTTCGGTACTTCTCTCTTGAAGTGCAATTAGCAGCTTCGATAATTCGCTGCCCTGTGTTTTTGTCTGCCCCGCTTTTACTTCTCATACGTTGTTTGCCTTTCTCTCTCGGAGCGGATTGAATTGTTCCTCTTTCTCAGTTGTGCATGCTGAACGAATGTTCACATTTTTTTGCACTTTAATTTGATGGGTTTGTTGCACGCACACAGAACGATGACTAAAGCAAAAAGTGTGTGAATCATCTGAAATGTTATCCGTCATAGTGCGAACAGCTTTACCACACGTCAGCCCGCTCATCATGATTACTTGCAGGGCAAAAGTGGACGAGCTAAAAAAAATTCGGGACTCAGGGCTTGCAGAGCGAATCAAACAGCTGTAATCTGCAACTAAAAACATGTTTGAAGTGTGAACGCGAGCGGTCGAAGCAAGCCGGAACAAATTTCTGATCTCGTTGGTGTCATTCTCTTATGTACTTTCAAGGGGATTCAGGAGGGTCGTTATAAATATATTCTTGCCTTTTCTCAATACACTGGTAAACCAATAGAGACAATGCGATAGACTAGGCGATAAAGGTAGCTGGTTATGCAAAATCATGCGATAAAGTGACCCAAAAAGTTTTTAGGTTTTATTGTTATTAAATAATTTATGAAAAGAACTTTAATTAGCGATCACTGACATGTTCTAGGACATATTAGATAATACTTCAAAGTTAGTCCGAACTCTGAGTAATATTAAACCAACAATCAGTTATACATCTTATCATGATTGTATCGATCAGATTCGATCTTATTGATACAGTGATAGTTACTGATTAAAAGCCGGCTTGTGTTGGCTAAGACTTGGCCTAGGACTCAGCTTAATTGATTGACTAATCGATTGATTGATTAATATAATATTCAACGGTAATTTTAACCATACAAAATTCACTTTGATTCCACACTGTCATCTTGAGCCTACATGCACCAAATACTGGACGAGACAAGGCATGTAGTTTAGGATAGAATAGGATAGGATTAATGTCTGGAAGATTGGCCTCCTGCCCCAATGCCGAGCGCTCGACGTGTTTTTTTGTCAGAGCTCTAATTAAAAGCACCAAAATCTGCCCAGAGGGCTATCGGTACCCACCGAAATCCCCCCTCGGACACCTTCGACACCGAAAGTTGCCCTTATAGGCCTTAGGCCCATCGAAATCTACCCTGCCCACCGATCGGAAGTTAACCACCGCCAAAGGGAAAATGTAGCTCCATATAGGCTATCATAGCATTATCATAGCTGTACATAGCTGTATTTGTAGATATTTCTTTGGTTCTCCCCTATATACCCACGATAACCCACAAGCTTTAAGATCATGAATTATCTGATCAAATTTGATTGCAAAACAAGAGCTTTTCAAGAAGTTGGTTTGAAATTAGTGCCTGATAGGTGTAGAGCGGTCTTGATTCGTGGTCGTGACTAGTCGTGACCTGGTTGAACGAACCCGCCATGACCTGGCCGCGCCGCTTCATGCATGCAGTAGCATGCAGAGCGCCTCCGGCCCTCCGGCCATGCGCCGCGCGCCGCGATGCATGACAGCCCTCAGCCGGCTGCGTCAACGCGTCTTCGAACTTCGAACCAGAACCGGAATCGAATTCCGCCGTCTCCATTTTCTTTTCATCAGTCGACGCTATATGTCGACGCTGTCCAAGAGCTGATCTCCTGTTCATACAACGTCCGGGACAACCTAACGACGATTTTCATCGCAATTCGATGGGCATTTGCATATGTCCTCTATCTTGCATGGAGTGCTTTCCAGGTAATTCAATTCTCCCTGGACTCTGAACTAGTTCTAATATATTCGTATGAAATCCTTTGGAAAGAGTGCATGAAGACTCGAGAGACGAAGAGTAGAAACAATCGCTCCGGGTCCTGGCTGTGAGCGTGCTTCCCGTGAATTGAGGCACCGCAGGTTCCCCACAAGTCGCTGCGAAGGAAGGAGGGAACAAAAGGTTGAGACTGGGCAACGGAGCGCCCGTGTGGGAAGAAGCAGGAGACCCCTAGCTCAGTCTGTCGACGTTGAGCGATCCCTGTTTGATTGATCTCCTGCATGCTCCCCTATAGGCTCTGCTCACCTCTTTTTGCAGAAGCGTAGAGGAGGAAAAAAAGGTTGAGACCACAACCCTTCTAAGAGTGAGGGAGTCCCAGATCGACCGGTTGCACGCCAAAACAGTGCAAGAGAAGAGGGAGAGAGAGAGAGAGAGAGATTGGGGAGTGGAGGGAGAGGATTCCGGTTCTCTGCTTCCTTCTTTCTTAGCTGAGAGGGGAAGAAACACTCCCTTCAGTGGCTCTTCACACTTTCCCCTCATGTCTCTGAACGCCACCTCAGGCAACCCCCTCGCGGCGTTGCTGTCGGGGGATGCGGACGGAATCGGGATGCCCTCAGAAGAGGAGACGGGAGGAGGAAGAGGGGGGTCGGTTGCCAATGGTTCGACGCACACGGCATCGACTGAGGAAACCTCAGCGGTGCATCCGGGGGGCATGACGGCAGGAGATGGAGTGAGGGAGACGCGGGGCTTTCCTACCTCGGCGTCTGCCTCTGCGTCTACTTTGGTGAGACCGTCGCGGTCCTTCGAAGAATTTGTAGACCAACTTTTGCAGTGCAAACCTTTGGAGGAGGGAGAGATCAGATACTTGTGCGAGGTGTTGAAGGAAACGCTGGTCAGTTTCCTTTTTGTGAGTCTGTTCATTCGTTCCATCTCTCTACTTGATACGCTGCATGCCCTTCTCTGCCTCCGCCCCCATGCCCCCTTTTGTGTGTGTCTATGGGAGAGTCCATCAGACTCGATGTAGGAATCGAAGCGGCACATTTTTTTATCGTTGGCCTTGAAACGCATTTGTAAGGTGCAGGAAAGAGAGGAGAACGTGCAGCCCGTGAGGGCCCCCGTAACTGTGGCAGGCGACATCCACGGACAGTTTTATGATCTCCTGGAATTGCTGAAGATAGGTTCGTAGTGTCTTGCCTCGGCTTTTTCCAAGTATTGATACACGCATATACTATCCCAGCCACAAAAAGGGGGGATTAGGTTGGATTTGTGATGCTGAGGAGCCACCAAAATGAACGACTGGGGAGGCCAACCTGTGCTAGTCGTCACATAATGCCGTTTCCTCCGTTCGTATGGGGTTCCTCCCTTCCTTTTCGGCGTTTCACTTGCTTTTCTTCCTTTCCTCTCCATTCATTGCAAGAACCCGGCTCATGGGCCTTGGTGTACCTTCGTTCACTCATTCGTTCATTCGTTCATTCATTCATTCATTCATTCATTCATGCATTCACTTATTCATCCAGGCAGACTGTCCTTCAATCGTTTGTTCGTTCATTCATGTGTGAATTGGAGAGGGGTGTGCACGAAGGGGACACTGCTCGTCGTGTACCTTTAATTCTTGTTGGGTCCCCCCACGGCCTGTCCAGCTTCCTCCTTGCTCACTGGCATGCATGCATGCACGATGCCTCCTGTCCTTTTCTCTGGCACGCCGCTCTGCGTCAAAGAGAAGAACATCCCCCTTTCCATGCGGGTGGGTGCATGAGCGTGAGAGAGAGCCTTGATCCATTCTTCATACATGCGATTCTGTCCTCTCTCTCGTACAGGAGGGAAACCCCCAGACACGAATTACCTCTTTCTTGGCGACTACGTCGACAGAGGGTACTACTCCATCGAGACAGTCTCTTTGATTTTTACTTTCAAGGTCCTCTACCCAGATCGAGGTCGGTCGGTCCATTGAGACAGTCTCTTTGATTTTTACTTTCAAGGTCCTCTACCCAGATCGAGGTCGGTCTACTCCATCGAGACAGTCTCTTTGATTTTTACTTTCAAGGTCCTCTACCCAGATCGAGGTCGGTCGGTCAGACAGAACGGTCGCGGGGAAACATTCTCAAATACACAACAATCTGTACACCCATGTCTTTTTCCGAAATGCGTGTAATGCGTGGGTGTGCGGACATCAAGTCTGTCTGTGCCTCTGTCACGATCGAGGCGAGTCTGATTTAGAACTTTCTTGGTTGTTGGCTTGCGTGTTTTTTTTGTTCCGCTTGGGCTCATCTGCAAATGGACTCACAAGCATTTTCCTTCTTGTGGCTGGTCAGTTCTCCTTGTGACAACATTCAGAGACTGCGAACCTGTGCACCTGTTTGTCAGTGGATAGTCTGGTTTGAGCACGAATGCTTTTCTTCATTCCAGCCTGTTCTTGTCCCTGTCTGCACTGCGCCTTTTCTATTTTTTTCCTGCACTGTGACTTCCTGGAATTAGGGTTTTCTTTCTTTCTTTTCTTTTCTTTCTTTCTTTCTGTCTGTCTGTCTGTCTTTCTTTCTTTCTTTCTTTCTTTTCTTTCATTCATTCATTCATTCATTCATTCATTCATTCATTCTTTATGTGTACGTGGTTGTTCGCATCATCTCGATTCGTCTTTTGTCTTCCATCTTGATTCTGCCCGCCGTCCATCCTGTGCTTCGGGTTGTCTTGTCCTGTCTTGTCTCATCTTGCAGTAACGATTCTGCGGGGAAATCACGAGAGCCGTCAAATCACGCAGGTCCGTTGATTAGGTGACTGGCTCCTTGAGGAATTCCCTTTTCCCTCCCCCTTTCACTCCTCCCCCCCCATTCTGTTCATCCTCGCCTTTCCACTTCAAGTTTGGCTGACCAGCTGTAGATGTCCGTTGGTGAAGTGAGCGCAGAAAGAGAAGAGAAGAGAAAGGCAACAAAAAAAGGCCGGGGGGACAAACGCGTGTGGGGGGAACTTGCGTCGTTTTTTTTTTTTGCTCTTCGTTTTGGATGTTTGTTGTTGCGCTAGCTCGTCTGAAAGAAAGCCTAGACTCGACTGAGTGTCTGTGTGTGTGTGTGTGCGTGTGTGTATGTGTGTGTGTGTGTGTGTGTGTGTGTGTATGTGTGTGTCCCTTCTGCTTGTCCTGTCTGGCGATCTCTTCTTCTTTTGATTGTCGGGTCTTGTGACTGACTGGTGACGTTCAGGGCATTCGTTCGCTTGCATACACGCATGCAGGTGTACGGATTCTACGACGAGTGCGTGAGGAAGTACGGGAGCGCGAACGTGTGGCATTACTTCACTGGTGGGTCGGGTCTCCTGAGAGGTGCGCGTGTGTCTCGTGCTTTTGATTCTCTCATTTTTCATTTGGAAGCTTCTCAGTCAAGTGTCATTCCGGCTCCCTGCTGTTTTTGCCTGAGCCTGCTTGTCCGTCGCTGTATGGGGACCTTCTTTTTCTCCTCTTCTCTCCTGTGCGGGTGTGCGTGTGCGTGCATCGGTGTCCATCCATCTATCTGTGTTCGTGAGTGTGCACGCAGATTGTTTCGACTTTCTTCCTCTGACTGCGGTCATCGAGCGTCAAATCTTCTGTAACCACGGCGGGCTCTCCCCAGCGGTGGACACCATCGATGCCATCAGGGCCCTCGACAGGTAGGTAGACGAGTACATTCCTTTCTTTGGCTTTATGAATGGGTCGCTGCGTGAATGAATAGAAAAAAAGAAAAAGAAAAGAAACACCGACGAAGCCATCAGGACCCTCGACAGGCGATTGAATCGTGGCCAGGCATTGTGAGTGTACAAACGGTCTTCTGTTGTTCGATGGCTGTTTTTGGTCGAGCTTTATGCGCTGTCTTTCATTCCTCCTCTTTTTCTTTCTTTCTTTCTTGAATCGAAAAATTTCGCTCACAATCTATGTCTCCAACAGGAAAGAAAAGGGCAAAACAAAATAATCAGATCACGCACTACCGTCGAGTCGGGTCGATTTGTTCACGCTTCCCCGACTGATCAATTTCTTGTCTTTTCCCCCTCCCCCGGTATTTTGCCTTGGGTGTTTCGGTCCGGCTGTTCGTTTCTGAAAATTCAGAGGTTTGTTCACTTGTCACAAGCAATCGACGGAGAAAAGAATCTCGTCTGCTACGATGCAGTCTGTTGGCATTGCCCCCACCGTTGATTCCCCCTTTTCTTTCTTCCTTGATTCATTTTTCAGGTTTCAGGAGATTCCTCACGAAGGAGCGATGTGTGACCTTCTTTGGTCGGACCCAGACGACAGGCAAGGGTCTGTCTGTCTGTGGGAATTTTTTTTTGTCTGAAGTGCAATCAAACGTCAAAGAGACACCTGCTAAAACGCACTTGTTGCGTGTGTCCTAGTGTTTTTTTTTTCGTGTCAACGTCGACGTGGTCCCAGGAGTATGGAATGGGGCGGACGTTGCCGAGGTGCTACGTATTCGTTACATGGTCGATACAATCATTTCCGCAAGATCAAATTCTTCGTCGGCTTTGCATGCCGCTTTTTCTGCCTGTCTGTGTGTCTACCTGTTGGTGTGTCTGCCTGTGTGTCTATCTGTTTGTGTGTCTGTCCGTCTGTCGGCCTGACGAGGGCCAGGCGGAAACAGTGCTGTCGCAAGACCCGCAAAAGGAAGTGGATTTTCGTGAATGAGTGAGTGAATGAATGGAAAAAGAGAGAAACCATATCGTCTGTCGGTCTGTCTGAAACGAAGAGAAAAGCGAAAGAACACGATGCAGTCTGTCAGTCCGTCGAATCCGACCTTCGCATGGAATATGAGCAGGTGGGGCATATCCCCCCGAGGCGCTGGGTACACATTCGGGCAGAACATTTCGGAGGAGTTCAACCACAGGAACGGACTGAAACTCATCGCACGAGCACACCAGCTTGTCATGGATGGATACAATTGGTCTGTCGGTTTGTCTGAACACGCACACACAAAGACGGGAAAATGGGAAAGGGGGGGAGAAAGAGACAGCACAAAGCGTGAGGGAGGGAGGGAGAGAGAGAGAGAGAGAGAGAGAGAGAGAGACTGAGAATGACAGACAGGCTTTTCGTTTCTTCCCTTCAATTCCCCCCCTCTCAAATCCATACGACAACTGGGGGGGTGTTGTCTTGCATGCATGCATGCATGTACATGATGAGGTGGATGTCTGCAGGAGTCATGATCAAAACGTTGTCACGATCTTTTCTGCTCCGAACTACTGTTATCGATGCGGAAATCAGGTGAGCATCTGGTGTCTCCCCAGCTCGCATTTGCTCCCTCCCGTCTCCCTCTCCTTTCTTCTTTCTCTCTCCCTCTGTGTGTGCGAGAGAGAGAGAGGGAGAGCTAAAGTCGTGTGTTGCTCGCATTTGTGTTGTTGTCATGGTGTATGCCCACCTGCATGTGTTTCGTGCTGATACATTTTCCGATCACTCTGTCTGCGCGTTTGTCTTTGTATTCCATCTCTTTGTCTCTTTGTAGGTGAAAAGGGTGAGAAGCATGAGTGCATCATGAGGCCGTACTGGCCAGTTGATTTCCTGTTTGTGTTCTCAGCCAGCTGGGAAAGTATCTTCATTTCCATTTTTGCAGTCCACCCCGTCTCCAGAAAGTACAACCAATGCAAAAAACCTTGTTTGTGACAGGAACCTGTTCGTCCGCCCGCTGCTTTCTTCCGCCCTTTTCTCTCGGGCCGTCCCTCCCACTTTGCCCCTCTGCCTTCTTGTGTTGTTTCTGCGGTGCATTCATTTTTCTTCGTATGGACCCACACCGTCTTCCATCCTCCCTCCCTTCACCTCACCCCTGCGCGTCCCCCCCACACTACACTACACCACAGGCCGCACTGATGGAGCTCGACGACGAGTGCGCGCTTCCCCCCTCGTTCCAGACTTTTGACCCCGCTCCCAGAAGAGGAGAGCCAATGGTCGGTTGTGCAGAATGTACCTCCCTTCCTACCGATCCACTTACCTGTACCTACGTTGCATCGCATGAGTTGAACAAAAGCCAAACACATCCTTCCATGCGGACACCCAAACACACACAGCCTGGAGGTGGCGCGCACAAGAAAGTTGGACAGAAAATAGGAAGATGAGTTGAGGTGGCAAAAAAAGCATGTCACGGTGGCGCGTTTGAGTTCGCAAGCATATGAGAGACAAAGAGCTTCATCCGCATGTGAGAAAGTCCGTATGTTCGTCATGGATTCTTCATTTGCATCAGTGCATGGTTGCCTGTAAGTATCTGTACGTGCAAAGAAGACAAAGTAGGCAGAGGCTTGCTCCAAGGTGCTCTCACCAACAAGGTCATAAATGTTCAGAGAGACAGGCACAGAGACCAGCTCCCATTCTTGCACCATTCACTAGCGGCTCCCACATGCGTTTCGTCCTCTTGTCCGTCACTTCCTTTCACTTCCTTTTCTCAAACATCCTTTTTGCCGATCTATCTCCGCTGCCTGGTACTTAGCAATCTGGGGTCGCGTGAAGTTGTCCACGTGCGAAGAGCGCACGACAAGAACGAGCGCCTTTCTGTGAAAACCCGTAGACTTTTTGCCATTGAATGAATCGGCCGCCCTGTCTGTGCTGCAGGTGACGCGGCGAACGCCTGAATATTTTCTTTGACGAGATTTCGCAAGAACCTCCAACTCGGCCAGGCTTTGGAGATTCCATTTTCCGATCCGTACTATCGTATGCATGGCGAATCAATGCGCGATGCCTTGCGAAATGTTGGCGGGCTCTGGCGCACGCTGAGATGTCGCTCTAGCTCAAATCAAATGATAAAAATGATAAGAATGTGTGCATCGGTGCAGGCCTAGGTGCAGGTGAAAAGCCACGACATACATTCAAGTTTAGATTCAAGTTCGCTTTCAGCAGGCGCTTGCACCGTGACTGCGCCTAGGACTGCGCATAAGTTATCATGATGTATGCGCTTTGATTGATTGATTATTTGTTTTTGTTTAAATTCAAGTTGATTGCACCTGGCTATATAAGCATCTAGTACGATGGTGCAATGGGTGCACTTTAATACTTAATATTGAATAACATATAGCATATAGAACTAATAGGTATATAGTTGAGGGAGGGGCAGCAGCCGCGGCAGCACTCGGATAGACGGGGAGATGATCAGTCACTCCCAACGGATAAGGCAAGGTCGTTAGTGACCAGATTTGATTTGATAGGATTTGATTTAATTTAATTTGATTTGATTTGATTTGAGCTTCAAGTTCAAATCTGGTCAGATTTGAACTAGATTTGAGGTTGAAGTCTAGAGGTCACTCTTGACAGCACTGAAGACGACATGACACAGTCGATACCACTAACAAATCCTAGAAAGCCCTAGACATAAGAAAATCACTAAAAACTAGATTAAAAACTACATTAAGACTCTCAAAATTAATGAGCTATTGTTAAAGCTAAGAGCTTACATAAGTTAAGAGCTTACAATTACATTACTCCCTCTTTCTGCAGGCCACACTTTCTTTACATAGCCGGCACTGTCTACTAATGCGGCCTTTTTACTAGCGTTCTTGTTGTTATGACCTGTAGGATTGTTTGACATCGTTGATCGGTTTGATAAGGGGGGACCTAAGAAGGGCCCAAGCCTGCTAAAGAAAGAAGCATAAAAACTGCCACAAGACAATTAAAAACCACTTCAAACCCTCAATCAAAACTTGAATGTCTGGAAAATAGACTGGATGACCTCTTTTTCACTGAACAGACATTTGAAAAAGCTTTTGGGGGTTCATATTCATGCTAAATATTCATATAAAACCGATAAAAAAATCTTTTTGTGATCATTTGTTTTTTTTTGCACACAAAAAAGTGTGAAGACTCATTTGAGAGACTGGATGACGGATTGACCTCGAACATTTGAGGTTAAAGAGCGTTAAAAGGTTAGATTTGAAGTAGATTTGATAGGAATTGGTAGGCTCTGTCATACTAAAGTTTCTCAGACCTAAGATTTGATTTGAGGTTAAGCCCTACTTTAAATCAAATCCTAGATCAAATCAAATCAAATCAAATCAAATCTGATCACTAAAAGTCGTGGGAAGACATGGACATGATGGACCTAGACATGGACGGACATGGAGAGCTCATAGTTGGTTGAGTAATTGTTTCACAACCTGACGTATGATTGACTAAATTGAGAGTAAATTTGATTGACTCTACTGAACTTGAATGATAATGAATGCTTACGAAAAAAAAATAGGTATATAGAAACTTTTAGCTTTGCATGTATGACTGTACATACTATGTATTGCATGCTATTGTATTGCATCTCGCATGGACCTTGCGTTGGTCTCGGCATGTCTGTCCTGGTTGTCCTGTTCGTGCCTGTACGGCATCTATTTCCGTTTGCAGAGGCGAAATGTATCCATTTATTCCTCTCTAGCCTAGCTTATGAAGCGGTCTGTTTCCTCTAGCCTGAACTGACAGTCCATAGACTCGGGTGCACCTATTTATTCTCTGTACGTCTATAGCAACCGCTTACTCCCTTTGTACAACATGGTAGCAGAGCTTGAAATCGATCCAGGGAAATAAAGTCTGAATCTTTTTGTTTTGCCTTCACACCTCAGGGAGGCTGTTGGTATGATTTTTTTTCGGACCTGCTTGAGCTTTTTGTTTGTGTTTCCACCATCGCTAGCCACTGCAAAAATTTGGTCTTCCAATTCTTGATATTGCAAGGGGGAGTAGGGCAAACACTGAGGATGATTTTGCCATTGAGACTTTGGCCTGCCGTCTCAATCTATTCCTGCAATTGCCTCTTATCTGTCTTTGTCCTTTCCGATGTGGATCGATCTAGATGAGCCTGACGTGGGTTTATACCTTTTGACCAACTGGTTCTGGTCGACGTCTACCACTCACAACCATTCGGAGGACCTGCCTGGCACTGCCTGGAGATTTTCGCTACAAATATGATTGGCATTCTTGATCACCCTGACAACTTCTCCGTCTCCGACCAGACCAACAAGATTTTTCTCTGCGATGATGTGCCTCTTTCCATCAAGCGAATCTTTTTGTGTTTGTCTATGACAGGCGGGCTTCTTTTTAGTCTTGTCGGGTATTGTTTGTATCTATACATGCCATTCCTCCTCTGGTAATTCCAGAGAAGTAACCAAAACGCATCCTTTGTCTCTTTCTTTTGTTAGCTAGAAAGAAACGTGAGGTGGTAGCATACCAGTCCTACTTCGATCTTTTGCCTTGTTGCCCTATCTGATCGCGGCAACGTTTACTCTTTCACTTAGATTGGCAGAGGAGAGTAAAAAGAAAAGAAGAAACACATGACACTCTGTCTGTCTCTTTGGATTGTCTCCCTTTACACACTCAATACTTCTCTTTTCTCTGTTGTCCTTGCTCCTGGATGCACCTCCATACTGTGTAACACCTGAACGGGCACAACGTATAAGCATGTCCTTATTTTTGCCATCACTGTATCTTTCTTCTCTTATTTCTTCTCACACTTACTAATGGAAGGCGTTTCCACTCACCCCGCTGGCTGGTGGTTGAGAAGCAGTGAAGAGGGTAGGGGGAGGATACAATGGCCGACGGCCTTCATTTTGATGTCGTGAATGGCTTTGTTGCTTCGTCTGCATGACCTGAGTGTATCAACATTGGCGTTAGACACAGAGAGGAGGACTAATCAGAAGAAAAGGGAAAAGAAAAGGGAATCTATGTTGCATGCCATTGTATTGCGTCTCGCATAGACCTTGCGTTGGTCTCGGCATGTCCGTTCTAGCTGTCCCGTTCTGGCGCTGGCTGGAAGAGTCATGATTCAGAAGAATCCCCCCCCTAAAGAGGCACTTCTGAAACCTTGCCTTCCTCAGTGATCCTTGGCGAGCAGACAGGGGACATCGCAGTAGAAAAGTTGCGGCACTCTCAGCTCGTAGCGGCCCAGAAAGCAGCTGTGAGCAGATGATGCACTGACGGCTCAGTGCAGTGCAGGCAGCAACTGCATCGTGGCAGCTGAGAGAAGGGCAACTCTCGGCAGAAATGGCGGCAATGATGCTACTGGCCGTTCTTATCCACTTGTTCGATCTGGGTGATGTTGTTGAGGATAGGTGTCGAAAGAGCTTGGGGGAACAATGGAGTCTCGGTTTTCCATCTGGCGTCTACATTTGAGTCTTGGAGACGGAAATCGTTGCGGTCGTTGACTGACCGAAACGGGATACAAAAGAGCGCTGTTAACCATAAAAGAGAATGATAAAAGAGATGGCCAAACGGAATGCAGAGCTAGATCTCCATGATGGTAGAACTACTTCATAAAATAGTCTGTCCGTCAAGGCAGAGTAGAACGAACAGCCAAACGACGTTTGATCAGCTCGTACTGCACGATATGAGTCGATCTGATTCGGCTGACGCTAAATGCGTGTAGCAAAAATCGGATTCGTATGGAAGTGCTCCACCCTGCGCCGCCCCGGCGGCTCATGCCGCTTGGCTTGCACACTCAGCCCGCGGGCCGCGGTGGGTCCATAAGCATCGCTGCCTGGCAGGCTGGCACCCTATACTTCAACTAAATATGTTTAAACTGTTTTAAACTGTTTATATATTTGAAAAAAAAATTGGAGTTGGAAATAGTGTTCGGGTCCGGTTAACGTTGGTATGTCCCGTTTTGTTATAAATACATTTCGTTTTGAAAACTATTTATTAATAAAGAAGTTAAAAAAAGCTTGAATCTGGTGTCAGCATACGAATCCAAATTCAAACATAACGACTTTTAATTAGACTGAATGGTCTCCTTCCTCCAGAGGTGACCATCAGGCAAAGATGGATCACTCAATAGAATAATTCTTCTCTTCATTCATTCACAGGTATTAGTAAGTCTAAGAATACGACCCAGCAGGAGTGCAGCAAGTAGGGAGTGCTTATTTACTGTGCTTTAACCCCGCTTACAGAACTTCCACCTTCTCACATGTCAGGACGCTGGACTAGGTGCATATGAGTGTATAGTAAAGAAGTAGTGAATGTTTTAACTTTCAGAATAAAAAGTGATGTGTAGTATATATGTGTGTTTAAAAAGTTTATATGAGTTTATCTATGCATAAAAAAACCCTCAATCATCACGTTTCTAACTGAGAGTAACTTACTTGAATAAATATATTATATATACAGTTCATACTTGTTTGGGATTTTAAACTTTTTATCACAGACATAATAACACTCGGGCCTATTATAGGCTGGTACCGAATGACGATGATCGATTCCGCATGTAGCTTTCCATGAATGAGAATTAACTCTGACCCAATTGACTCTGACCTTTAATATTGTTATTAAAAAGAATAAGACATAGCAATGTGATAGTTTATGGAAGAAAATAAATATAGCACCACTGATTTTTTATAAATAATTTTAAAAAAACTAGCAAAAAATAAAAACGATAAAAAGAAATAAACTAGTTGAACCTTTAAATATCTAAACATATCATATAGCCTATATGATGATATAGAGCATTCAAAATGATGATATAAAGCATTGTCCTAGATTTATGTATTGCATGATGGCCTATAGACCAATTAATAATAATTGGCGTCCGATTCATGTTGTCTCACTCTTACCAAAACTCTTTTCTTCACTCCTCTCTGCCCGTCTTACATCGCAAATGAAGATTGACCATAGGCAGTTGGGGTTTCAGCAAGGGGTAGGAACAAGAAAAGCCATTGGAGCACTTACTGCGCTGATACAAAAGGCAAAAAAATGAAAGAAGCCCTTGTTAGCATGCTTTGTAGACTTCAGCAAAGCCTTTGACTCCCTGCTCAGGGATGTTTTGTTTGAACTTTTGCTGAAGCAAGGGGTGAGTGCAGTCGATATCAAAATGATTCGGGAAATATATACAAATATGTACGGAAGTATCACTGGCAGCCCTTTTATGTTTAAAGAAGAGAAAAGGGTGAAACAAGAGGATCCTCTCTCCCCTCTTCTCTTCTTGATTTTCATCAATGATCTGCATGAAAGAGTGAAGGCTTCCGGTCGTGCAGAGGTTCTGCTCGGTGGGGTTGAGTACGATAGCCTTGGTTATGCCGATGACCTTGTCCTCGTTGCTGAGAGTGTGCATGACCTGCAGGTCAGTTTGAATGAATTGAATTCTTTCTGTAAAGAGAGGGGGCTCACTGTTAATTTAAAAAAGATGAAAATCATGCGTCTGTCCGACTCTTACCCTGCAATTGAAGGCAGGCTTATGTTTGGGGGAAAAGAAGTTGAGAGAGTGGGGTCGTATAAGTATCTGGGTGTTCTTTTATTCAAAGGGGGAGACTTAAGGGAGGTAATAGAAGAGAGGCTTAGCATAGCGAGTAGATGGATAGGTTATGCAAAGAGCGTGGCACTCTCTTTAGGTCGCCTGCCCCCCGCAGCAAAAATTTTGTGTTTATGCGCTTTCTGGTTGCCTGTTGCTCTATACGCGTTTGACTGTCTGCCTGTCTGCAAGTCAGACATGGATGCATTAGATGTCCTTCAATTGCGCTTTGTCCGTTGGGCTTTGAATCTGTCTCTCTCCTCTTTCCGTGTACCTACTTTATATGCTGTTGGTCTACTTCCTGCACGTGTGTATGTGTTGATAAGACTTACTGGGTATTTGACTAACTTAAAACATATTGACCTCAAGATGCCCGTGGGTGCCTGGTCGGCTTTAATGAATGGTGATTGTCCTTCCTCTATGATACACACATAAAAATTGATTGGGTTGACCGGATTAGAAGAATTTGTGACTGTCAATCCAACCATCAGAAGAAGAAAAAAAGCCACCAAGGTTGGCCGTCTCCTTCTCTTAAGAGCAGTGATCAACCGGGAAGTTGATGAATGGATTGATGATTGTCTAGAAAGGGCCGTTTCACGGGGAGGGCGGTTTTGCAGTTTGGCAGAGGCGTCAGAACAAATGTGTTCCAAACATCTTATCCTACTGCCCAACGTTTGTCTCTTCTCTTCCTTTCCTCTACTTTTCCTTCATCCCCTTCGTCTTCCCATTTCGTTTCCCTCCCTCGCGCTGCGATCTGGTCCTTAGGCCCTTTTTCAGCCTTGCTGTATATGTTGCTTGGTGGTCGCCCCCATACACCGTACAGAGGGCTGGAAGATGCGGTTTACCCTGCATGCAGGGGCAAAGCAGACGATCTGCTGCACCGATTGACTGAATGCACAGAAACAAGAGCAGATAGAGAGGCTCTGAATACAATTGTAACCGAAATTGAAGCCAAATTAGACAGAGCCTAAGAAAGAGAGAGAAAGTGGTTGCTATTGAAAGACTCCACCCCTCTAAAACACGCCACGTAAAGCGAATTGTTGGCATAAATGAAGGTTACCCTGGCACTCAGACACTCACCCATGCCGGCCCTGCGACTCTTGTGAAACATCTGTCTGCGCCCTCCATCGTAAGGCCTGCGATTCGATGCATGTGATGGTTACTTACCTCTCTTCCCGTCTCACCTTTTGAATGTTCTTTTTCCATCTCCCAAGTACATCTCCCGTCCCCCCTCTCCACCGGTCTTCCTGTCTGCCTCTACTGCCTGAGAGTCTCTGTTGCAGTCATCGCACTCCTCCCACAGAAGGGAAACGACATCAGCGATTGAGAAAGCATCTTCTAGATGCAGGGTGTTTAGAGTTATAAGAATGAAGCCCCCTCCCATTATATGATGCAAGTCTGGCAAAGGGGCAATAAAGCATTGTCCTAGACTCATGCATTGCATGATGGCCTATAGACCGATTAATGATGATGATGTATCATGATAGAAGACTTAACCCCTAGCTTCTGTTGGGCTCGGGTGGTCTGTTCATCCATGCATTCATACATCATCATCATCATCATACGCCATCGCTATCGGCCCATAATAGGCGTCTAGCATTCGGCAAGTCACAACACGCAAGGCAGATTATTAAATGATGGACCCTTATTTCACAACCTTTAGCAAATAGCTTAACAGCTGCATTTTTTCTCAAACTCTTCCACTTCTGGCAGGGCGTGCTTGCGCATGAGCGAGGCTGCTTCATGTGATGTTGACTGCCAGCCATGCCATGCCACCTCATAACGCCATCCTCTTCCCTGCTTGTACTTCCTAAGAATTTCCTTCACCTGACAGCCCTGAACCCAGCTTCCCTTCTTTTCTTTGACTGCCTTCTTCGGCTGCTCTGGCTGTCTGGGGGC
>JAHBMJ010000598.1:113283-125137 GCA_018398765.1 Chromera velia | reverse complement strand
ATTCATTCATTCATTCATTCATTCATCCTTCCTTCCTTCCTTCCCTCCTTCCCTCCTAATCCTTCCTTCCTTCCTCCCTCCCTCCCTTCCTTCCTTCCTTCCTTCCTTCCTTCCTTTCTTCCTTCCTTCCTTCCTTCCTCCCTTCCTCCCTTCCTTCCTCCCTTCCTTCCTTCCTTCTTTCCTTCCTTCTTTCCTTCCTCCCAGGGCCTCCATTCATTCATTCATCCTTCCTTCCTTCCTCCCTTCCCTCCTAAGGCTTCCTTTCTTCTTTCCTCCCTCCCTTCCTTCCTTCCTTCCTTCCTTTCTTCCTTCCTTCCTTCCTTTTTTCCTCCCTTCCTCCCTTCCTTCCTCCCTTCCTTCCTTCCTTCCTTCCTCCCAGGGCCTCCATTCATTCATTTATTCATTCTTCCTTCCTTCCCTCCTTCTCTCCTAAGGCTTCCTTTCTTCCTTCCTCCCTTCTTTCCTTCCTTCCTTCCTTCCTTCGTTCCTTCTTCTCTTCCTTCGTTCCTTCCTTCCTGCCTCTCTTCCTTCCCCTCTTTCTTCCCTTCCTTCCTTCCTTCCTTCCTTTCTTTCTTCCTTGCTTGCTTCCTTCCTTCCTTCCTTCCTTCCTTTCTTCCTTCCTTCCTTCCTTCCTTCCTCCCTCCCTTCCTCCCTTCCTTCCTCCTTTCGTTCCTTCCTTCCTTCCTTTCTTCCTTCCTTCCTTCCTTCCTCCCTCCCTTCCTCCCTTCCTTCCTCCCTTCCTTCCTTCCTTCCTTCCTCCCAGGGCCTCCATTCATTTATTCATTCATTCATTCATTCATTCATTCCTTCCTTTCTTCTCCTTCTTCCCCTTAACTTCCTTTATTCTTCTTCCTTATTTCTTTCTCCTTCCTTCCTTCCTTCCTTCCTTCCTCATTTTTCTTCTTTAAACATTCCCATTTGTTTCCGAAATTTGAGATATGTAAACATATGTAAACATATGTCCCTTCTGTAGCCCTGTGGAATAGGGAGGTGTATGAATGAAGGGGAGGTCAAGGAGGCGACGTCTGAGTCTCTTTGTATGTGAAATAAACAAAACAACATCAGAACTTTTCATAAAATTACGTAAACATTAATTGATTATACAAATTACCCCAAAAATTAAAACTCTTAACATTTCTATATTTTAAACATAGAGGAAATAAACTATATGTATACTATATAGGTTAGAGTAATATTTATTAAAATGTTGTGCGCCTCCCTGTAAACGCAACCCCTCCATTTGCGTGACTAAAAATATTTAGACACGCGTAATCTTGATCAATAGGCGCTGAACTGCATGAAGTATACCGCGTTCAACTGAAATTTGCACAGCACACTTGATTCGGATTAATTTCGGACGAAAAAAAATGAGTTTTGAAATGTATGCTGGGGGCCCCCAACATGTTGGGGAAGGGGCCTCGGCACTCCACTTGCATGCCCGACGACTTTCCGGGGCCCGATTCAATTTGTTCGAAATTTAGATTCACATCTGACGCACAAACAAAAGTTTTTATCCTTTGATCGGGGGCAGGCCGTAAACAGGCTGGGATTGACGCTTCTACTACACTTAACCCAGCAAGCCTTTTTTTTTTAGCCACACGCGCCTACATACGTTTTTTTAGACACAAACCATGCGCCCTAACCACGCGCGACCGGCCCCGGAAAGACTACCATAAAAAATAGTCCCGCAAGCGAAAAATTAACCAAACGCTACGGGTAACTCCCCCGGGGTGAGTGCCTTGCGCGCGCCGCGCCATATGACTCGCGCCCGCGAAAAAGGTGAGTGCCTTGGAATTGAAATTATCCGGTTGGGGACATTTGACGGGCCATAAATGTTTGACAGGCCAGGGATTTTTGGTGAGCCTGCCAGCCAAGCTTACTAACCAGCCTGCGCCAGGCTATTTTAACAGGCCATGTACACGGTATTTTGATGGGACTAACGGCCGGTATGCTGGGACGTGCTATGTATCTACGAACCCTCAAGAAATTTTTTGACTGGCCAGGGATATTTGACGGGCCTGGTGATCTTCACTGGCTCACTTTTTTGACAGGCCAGGCTAGTTTTCAACATAACTATGAACTCAAAGAGTCGGGGAATACACCATGCAAGCGTTCACTCTGACAACAATTGCCGTGCAGTAAGCAGATTGAATTATACGACTCAAGTTAAGTTGAGTTTTGAAGGGAAACGGCGTACGATCAGAGTATATATGCGCAGGCCGTCTTATAGAAAAATTTTTATGTGTCGCTTAATTAGTTGGGCCATGTTGGGCCCGAATGGCAATTATCTGCATGTGTGCGTACGAATTAAAATTGCCTTATATAGTACTGTAACATGCAGGACATTATTTAGACCCATAAATTTAAATGTAAATTTCTGTACAGGTGGTGCCCACGCAGTCAGATCCAGATGCGAGTATAGTATTGTAAGGAAGTACTTCCTCTTCTCCTAAGTAAACACACTTAGTTCAGTTAGATCCCTCCTACGGAAAGTCTGTCAGTTCAAGGTTCACTTCCAAACTGCTTCTAGAAGCTTTGCAAGCAACTGTTGTTTACTCAATCCAGGCTATACGCAGCTAACTGAATTAATTCCATTTTATTTCTATTTTATTTATTTTTCTTCTAATACAGACTAGCATGGCGGTGCCTCCATGAGCCTGCGTGCGTGTGTTAGTTTCTGAGCTGTGGGCGTCCCGTGCGGTGGCGGTGTGCGTTAGTTCGGCTCACCCCGGGATTGGCCGGTCCCGTGGCTCGCCTCACTATGTTACGTGCCCCTCCCCCTTGGAGCGTGTGTCCCACGTGCTCTGTCCTTCTTCTCAGCTTTTCTACGGTTAACTGCCAACCAAAATTGACTGTACAATTCCTGTTTATTCACTTTAATCATCGCTTGAATTCTTCGATTTTCTCTTTTGCATTTCAGAGGTGGGAGGCTGGCTCCCAAGACGCTTCACTCTCAGAGAACCCCACCCATTGCACGCGGTATTGGGTTCCTCTGCCTCTTTCCCGAACACCGAGGACCTTTTTGACTTCATACTCTTCGTCGGCCCAGGAGGGCAATCGGACGGCCGGATAGCCCCGTCCTTCGTGGCAGTATAGCTTGCACAGCAACGTGTGCATATGGGGGTCTTTGCGGCTTCCCACTGGCAGGGCGACTTCAAAATTGTCTCGGGACTAATCAAACTGGGTCACTTCGAAGGGACTGAACCACAGGCTGTCAAGCTTGCGGCTATACAGGGGAACATCGGGCTTTGCAGCGGTTACCCACCAGGAGCGATGGATAAGCACATAGTCCCCCACCTTGATGTCATCGGTTGGGCGGTGTCGTCTGTTGGCATTTCGGATTTGACTGGACTGGGCTGTTTTGAGAGAGACACGAGCGGCCTCAATAGCTTTTCTATGTTCCTTCAAAAAGCCAGGGGCCTTGGGGAAAGGCTGGACAGAAGGAGAAAGAGAAAAAGCAGGGAGCGTGAGGGGTTCTCTTCCTAGGTTCTGTTCCGTGTTCGAGCTGAAAGGGAGAGCAACCTGTCCCGACATGGACAGATGTATTGTATGCAAACTCATCTCTGTAGTGCCGACCGCATCGATCTCTTGTGAGGATGAACAGGCTTCTGCTAGTGTGAGGGTATCGTCGACTGGTGATGGGGGGGCGGTTGATGGTAGATTGAGATTCGCTGGGGCTTTTCTCTTAGAAGAAGCGACGTACACCATCACATCAAGAAAAAAAGATGGAACTGCCTTAAAAAAGCCTCCGCCTAGTATATTTTATGTATACTGGAATGGAGCCTGTGTTTTATCCCCCGAAATAAATGCATACTGAAAGGTCTTGCTTCCTTTCTCAACGTACACAGTCGTTGGAGGAGCAATCAGCAGCCCACCTTCAGACCATGCGTCAACTTTTTCATACTTTGACAGCACCTCACTTTGGTTTGAAACTCTTGGGTCGTATTGAAAGTATACATGAAAGCCTTGTCGTGTCTGGACTGTTAAGTGCTCTTTCGGCTCAGGGTGTTCTCTAAGGGCCCGTTCGTATTCATCTTAACGATCAAAATCGAAGACGGTCAAATTACTTTTCTCGCCCGTAAGGAGCGCAATGCCCTCATCGTGATCAACTTTGAAGATCAACGTATGTATTCATATTTTTATGCGTAATCTCGGACCACCTTGGGGGTAGATAAAATTTCTTTCTCTTCTCTTCTCCAGTTTCAGGGTCTTGTGGGATTTGGACATGGAGGAAAGTAAAAAAGACGAACCCTGCTCTTCTGTAGAGCTGGGCATAGGCTGCAAGCTGTTGCCGACGATTTTCGACGTCCATTTTCTTTTTTTTTTCTCTTGTGATATATGTTAAAAAAACGATCGTGACCACCAAATTTTCTTTAAATAAAAAATAAAATTAAGTAGAACAATCGAGCGCTGAAATATGTAACTACAGAAAATGTGGATAAAGATGATTCGATAACCACTTTCCATGAAGACTGACTAGATATATCTTTATATTTATCGTTGAGCAGCTCGGCGCTCTCTTACAGGGGGATAACATATCGACATGATTCGAAGAAGTCCAAACAAACTGCAAGAAATGAAGTATCAGAAAGTTATGCAGGGTTACTTTGTCGTAAAGAGACCTTTTCTAAACTTTTTTGCTTACGGACAGCTTGCAAGAACCGGGATGGCTAGCAGTCTTGGATATGAAGCGTCAGAGGACCAGAAACGAAGTGTATAGGTTATTGTTATAAGCTCGCCTACCTACATTCTTCTATTTATTCCTGCATATTGAAAAGCAAATAAAAATAAATTCGAAAACAACTGCAAAAAGCAGTTAGAAAAAGCATCAGACTTCGTGTGAAAAGCCGGAGATGTTCTGAACAGACGTATCCGTATTGAATTCAGACTGACTTCTGGTCTAGGGTGTGTCACTGCTTGTGGTTATATAAAAGTTCTAGTAAAGTTCTAAACTAAGAACACTATTTTTCAATAAATAAAATCAAGTTTCTAAGAGTCAAAATGATTAAACAACTTCTTGAAAGCTTAAAAAACATGGTTTTGAATGTTTATAGTCAGATTATGGTAGGTTATAGTAGGTTATAGACGTTTCGCCACCTAAGATTCTAGGAAAGGTTCCTGAACCGTCCGTTTCTGAAAACCTTTTCCTCAGAACCTGCTAGAACCTGCTAAAACCACCTTAAACCGGCCTTTTCTCAATAGAAATATGATCAAACTGACCAGGAACGCTCTGTTTTTGTCCTTCTTCGCGCCCTAGCCGTCACCCCCCTCCCATCCCCCTCCCTCATTGCCTGAGCTGTGAACAGCAGCCGCAGCCTAGAGCTGCAACACCGCCCGGACTTTCGTTTAGAACTGCAGGATGAGGCCTGGATGATAAAGCTGAATAACAGCGGTGGCTGTCTCTTTTTTCTTCTTCTGCCTATTGTTTACCCCTTTCCCTTGTCCCCCTTCCCTTACTGAGTCTTTGGAGCATCAGCCGCAGGAGCAGCTCCACCCCCAGACTTTCTTTTGGAAGCACTGCCCCCTGCAGGTGAAGTCTGAGCGGCAGCGGCACCACTCTGCTTCTTCTCTTGCTCAGCCTCGCCTTTCTTCCCCGAATTGACTTTCGTCTGTTTTGCATCTGTAAAGTGGAAACCTCCACAATGCTCTACAAACTTCACACACCGAAGAACTTCATTCTTTCCTATCCAGACGACGAAGTCTTTCTTCTGTTTTCCTGCTGTTGCACACGTGTTGCAACGCAACTCAATTCAAACGTACCCCATATATCTAGACCCATCTCCCTTCTCCGCGTTGTAGTGTCTGACCTCAATCACTGATAGATCGTCCTTCACTTGAAAATTTAGTTTCTTCTTCTTCTTTGTCGCACTCGTGACAAGTGAGTCATGAATTTGAGATCGGATCCAGTCGGGCTTGAGAAGTTTTGGCAGATCTTCTTCCTTTTTGTTGACTTTGTTGGGATGGTTTGAGGGGGGAGCTCCCAAACCTGGTCCTGAACTGTTTCTTTTCCTGTTCACGCTGCCGTCTTCCTTTTCCTTTCCCCTCCACCCCATAATCTGCACGAAACCGTTCTTTGCGGCACGATCTCTGATGAGATCCAGTTCCGTGTGGTATTGTTCACCATATTTTTGTTCAAATTTCGTCCAAAAACTTTTGGGCCACCCCTCCAAGGCTTCACGTGTAGACGCTCCTGAAATGACAAAGGGAATCACATGGTGAATGGTAAGTCCCTTAAAGATCCGGTCTCTCCCATCCTCGGCTTTCTCCCATCCTCGACCCGAAGATTTTAAAAAATCTGAGCGCTTATGTGAAGGTTGATGAACCTTCTAAAAATCGGCAGAGGGCAAAGAAGGTGGCCTTCTCTGAAAGCAACATGGTGAACTATAAGTGGGAAAGTCTTGTTGATTTGCACCGAGTCGGGAATCTTATCGATGACGACAATACCGTCGATGTCGTTAATACACGCTTCTCAGATGGCGTACAGAGTGAAGCAACTATATCTGGAGGGGTAGCTGCAGCCGCCAGTAGTAGTTCTTCAGCTCAGAGCAGCAAGCGAGATGATGCCGAAGAAGAGGAAGCCGTGGCCACCGCGTTGCTGGACGCTGATGCTGACATTGTGAAAAGTGAAGTGGCTCTGTTTGAGAGGGTCGAAACAATGGAAGAGAAGAAGAAACGCGGAGGGCGTATCGTCATTCAGCACCCTGCTCGTGGAGAGATGCTCTTATCGTCTGCTTGCATGTTGCTTCGTGATGAAAAACTTGTTGCAACAAGGCAAATCCGCATCACTCGGAAGCCCCTCCTTCGCCATACCCTTCCGAAGCGTGGTGACTACTCTGTTGGGCTAGGGGATATGGTCATGTGTGTGTGGGAAGAGGGGGACGGAAAGGAGTGGTATATGTTGAAGGTAGTTGACTTAGTGAATTCTGAGGACAAGCATCCAGTGACAAAGAGGGGGATGAGTGTTGGGTTGTCTCGTGTGGCCCATATTGTCGAGAACAAGGGTATTTCTGCCCGAGTGATTTCATATAAGAAAATAAACGACAGAGATGATTCTGAGTCCTCAATGTTCCTTCCTCTGACTCTTCGAAACTCCACCATGAGCCAGATAGACGACCTCCCCCTTTTGGGTATCTTTTTTTGGATTCATTCAGCAGTTTCGATTGATGGTGGACTCCGAATTCAAAAGGAAGAATTGCAGCGAGCTCAGCGATCCTTCTTTGAAGAATGTGAAAAGCTGAGAGAGCTTCTTCCGAGGGAAGTCAGGCTGGAGGAAGGAGTTGTGCAGATAGAGCTAAAAGCAAACGGAACCACTTATAGTGTGAAAAGTGGGGGTCCGGCTGTGAGACATGGTGAGGAGAGTGGGGATGTGCTTTCAGACTAGCTTTAAAAATGAAGTGGATGAAGAAAACCATCGTTTATGTAAGAAACTCAAACGTTAAAAAACGTTTTTAAGCATTAGAACTCAGTGGAAGTAAAGTTATGTAAGGTTCTATAAGGTACGTTCTCTTAGGTTCTGAAAAAAGTTACTGAACCTAGGCTTTTGTCTTTTTAGAACCTATAGTAGCGAAATGACTTTAAACCTCTATAACTTCGTGATAAAAGCAAACAATCACCCAGTTTGTATTGCGTATAAGGTTCTACTGGGCTTAGAACCACATTGAACACACTTTTAAGAGTATATATCTTCTCTATCTTTGTTTTAGGGGGGGGTACAGACTATATTTTATTATTTTTTTTTTTAAGTGATATACCCTAGCTTCTGGTTCAGCATCGTGAAAAACCAGCGAAGTGACATGCGCCAGCAACTTCACCAGAAAAGGTGGCGTACAGAGATGATCTGCACGTAAAGGGTGTATTCATGTAGAATCAGAGAGTGCTCTGTGAATAGGAGTACATAGGTTGAGTGATGAACGACGTCGTGCCACAGCCTGTCTAGGGGTTGATGGCATCAAGCCTATGCATGGCTTCTCATAGAGAACCAGACTGCATATGGGCTAAGGACTCTGAGCAAGCTCCGTGACAGAAGACAGTGGCCATTGAGGAAAAAGAGTGAGTTTGAAAGCGGGAAGCCAACTGACCATGAGGTGGGTTCGCAGAGAGACGGTCTCGATAACAGTTATTCGAGATGGGTAATGATGTCTGGCCTTTCAGGCCAACACATCGATGGAGCGATTCGTGTTCATGACCGGGGAAGCAGAGTGCTACCGAGTGCTGAAATATGGCCGAAGTGGCCGCAATCGACTGAATGATTCTATTTGTGTAGACGGTTGAAGAAAGATATAGAGGGAATTGGAGCATGGGTAACAGCTAGATGTTGCGCGGTGTTCTTTACCGATCGAACCATTCTTTTTGAGCTCAAGAGGAGCACAGCCTACCACGCGACTAGCCGGATGTTCAATACTGTCCCAGTGGGTGCTCTCATCGATACACGCTTCCCTACGCACAGTCCCCACGTGTGCGATAAACAGGGAGAAGCAGCCTCTTAAGGGAGGAGGTGCCAGCGTGTCATCACGAGCGATTGAACGGACCCGTCTCCGTAGGCCTGGACGATCGGCGCAGACGATTCCTTCGGTGCGCGGCCGGGTCCATGTGCGCGCAGCATCGCCGCGGCCCGTGGCCGGCACCAAAAAATTCGCCCTGTACATGGCAGTCCCATGTTCTTTAGATGGACACACGGGCAACACGCCGTTTCGCTGACTTAAAGAGGACCGCAACTCTGTACGCAGGCTGCAGAATTTCTTGTCCCCACAATCGCTGTAGTGTCTCTTGACAACTCTACATCGCGTCCAGCAGCTATTGGGACGCTGAGAAGCGAGACTAGATCGGTTGTTTTCCCTTACTGCGGCTGGGCCGTCTCGATCTGGTGCGCTTGTAGAACTGGGCTGGGGTCGATGGGGGAAAGGAGGCAATTCCTGCTCCGAGTGGAGGCCTCTCGGTGGGCAGCGACTCAGGAAGTAGCAACAACTCGGGAAAGCGCAAGAATATACAGTGGGGGGGAGGAGGGAGTCGGGGGGGCAAGTTTGGAGTGGAAGCTGAGGGCGTCAGTCTGGTCCCGTCTCTGCTTGAACGTGGACGTCTGTAACCAACACATTGGGTCGAGGCCCGCTCCGAGGCTTCATGAAGAGGGCAGCCACGATTTGACGGGTCAGGGTTCTGATCAGGGGGTGGACTCTGGAACAAGAGGGCAGGTGCTCTTGGATGAGCTGGGACTGTCTTACTGGCGAGATGTTGACGAGACGGGTCCGTCGTGAAGCCTGCCTGTTATCTTCCCAAGCCTTGCGTGCTCCACGATTCCTGTACTCACTCGCCCAAGCTGTTCTTTCCCTTCCCGTTCTTCTGTCCTGGACCTCCAGCTCAAAGACTCTTTGCACTCCCTGCTACCCCTTCTGCCCGTTGGGTTCTTTCCTTTCGATTTGTCTGCTCCTTTCTGACCGTCCTCATCCTCCCTGGTCCTTCCACAGCTCCTGCTTTGAGCAACTCTGAATCCCTTTGGTTCGTAGTCTTCTTTCCGATCCACCTCTGAGCACGTCTACGTATGAATGGCGATTCGAATGCAAGAGCAATCATCATGCGAGTTACCATGCAATTCAGAAGGAGCATCAAAACAAACCTTGTATGTATTGTTAAGCATCTGTTTCAAATTCTTGAGTTTTGACGGCAGGAGTCTCAGATGAACTGAGCTCTGCGGAGCAACTTCCTTTCTGATCAATTCGAACTGACAAAAGTAAAAAACGCTGAACTTTGGACAGTCAGCAAGCGGAAGGTGAATAGAAATCGACTTCCCTTTCAGTATCTCCACCATTGACCATCCATTCAATTCACACAGACGTTTAAAGTTCATGTCGAATGTCTGTCTGCCTGTAGCAAGAATTCCCCTTCTCAGAACCCTCCTCACACATGCCTTGATATCATCTTTACTGGCATTGACAGATCTGATCGACCTATCAAGAAGCACCTTTTTGAAAAACATCACAAGAAGTCTGTCACAAAAAAAAGAAACACATGCATCCCCAGACTTATCCCCCCTTTTCCCACCCACCCTCTGCATAAATTCATCATGAGAGAGGAAAATACCTCCCCTCTCAAGTTCCTCCGACTCCTTTGTTATGCACAGAGAGGAGCGAAGCTTATGTCTCAGCAGAGTGTAACCTGAACATACCTGAACCTCTCCTGCACGTACGGGCAGATAAACGGGAGCGTTCTGGTTTCAGTTCAATCGAAGGGTCATTCCTTTCCTTCCTCGAGATACCCACAGTATTCCACATCGGTTGATACGCTCTAATACAAAGCAATTCCATCATACGAAGACTCATTTATCCACCATCCACCCATGCCAGAGGCAATACAACGAAGAGAGTATGACGAGAAGCATCACTAGACAGCACTGAGTAAAAACGATGTGCATACCCCCACCCAAATTTATTTGCTGCCCGACCTCCCCTCCGTGACCGCAAAGCCACATAGAAGTACTGCATGGTGCGATCAAGCGCCATTCCCACCGTACTCCCGAAGTACAGGCCTCTCTTCCATTGGGACCAAACCATGTAAATCACTTTCCTGTTCTAACACCAAGCATGCCCACCTATTTCTCTATACACACTCGTCACCTCCCTCAAATATTTACTTTATGCACTATTCCCTAACTCAAGCCAGACAGAAGCAGCGATAGAATGAAACAAGATCAATCTCCTCATGATCTTTTGTCGACATCCTTTCCTGAACAAGGTCCGACTGTATGACCACACCCTACATCGATCATCAGGAGAAGCCGGCATCACCTTCAAAGTGTACGAAGGAGGATGGGAAGGCTTAGCAACCAAGACAACTGTTGACGTGCATTTGCATATTTCTACTCTCTGTGCACAGACCGGACATGGTTCCCCCCTATGCACATCAAGTAGTGCAATAAGCATCCTGCACCCAACAAGTTTGAGTGTAAGACAATCTAACTCCGCCTTGATCCTTTATCTCACGCTCTCCCTGCTAAAGCCCCTATAATCCCTCAGATCAGTATCAAGACAGTCATTCAACCCTGCCAGCTCATCTCTCATTTGGTCTACCATAGATGAAAAGAAAGAAAAATTAAAGGCCACATCAAACATGCACTGACCAGAAGAACAGTCCGTCATAGGTCCTAGTTAACCATGTCCCTCCCCCTCGCGCTGCCCCTCCCCTCTCTTAGCAAGGAGTCCATGTAGACGCTGTCTTGCCACCACCATCGCGTAGATCAGCTTGGTCAGGCCTAGGGAATCCAAATCCCCCTCGATTGAGCAGTCCCTGAAGAAGGAGAGAACTTCCTCCCTCGCATCCGGGGGGTCCCTGGGAGTTGTTTCCTGCCTCATGATAGCCTCGATTGTTCTCGTTTCGTCCATGCTATACTGCCATCTCTATCCCCCCAACTCACCATTTCTAGGCTGCCTGTACACAGGCAGATCTACGAGGTTAGCATAGTTAATCTTCCCCCCATCCATTGGGACACTCGGAGGATGAATCCAGTATGCGCTTAGCACCTTCCTCCCCCTCCCCGCAGACGCAGGGCAGAACAGAGGGACCGCCCATTTCGGGGTTCTGCGTCCCGCCTCTTCCTCCGCCGACCTTGGTGTGGTAAAGCCAGAGTTTGCCCCTCCGTCATGTTCCTCCGACGATGCCGATCTGACCCGATCCCTCTTTGTGGAGCTCTCTCTTATCTGTCTACCTGTGTCCATGCTCTGCACTCCGGCCCCCATCACCAGCCTCTCCCTTCCCCCCGGCACTGATAGACTCATTCCTCCTAGCATTCTTCCCCTCCCACCTCCCCTAGGCCTGCCCCTGAGTCTGCCCATCCCATTCCTCCCAGTACTTCCCCCCCCCCCCC
>JAHBMJ010000598.1:67470-113050 GCA_018398765.1 Chromera velia | reverse complement strand
TACGGCCGCTGCAGCCGGCATAGGAGTCGCACCTGCACTAGCTGCCCCCATCAGTGCATCCATTTCGTCCTCTTCCTCCCTGGATACCTCGATCATCTCCACCACGATTCTTCTTAACCATAGATCTGATGTCACACTTCCATTCCCCCCACCCACCCCCATCCCCCCCATTCCCCTAGTCATCGGCTGTACAGATGGGTTGTCAACACGCCCCCTTTCTCCCCTCTCTCCCCTCCCTCTTCCAGCCAGAGCACCAGTGAGTATGTTCCTCACTTCCTTGACACCCACCTCCCATGCTAACTCCGTCAGGAGTATACACACCTCGGCTGTACACACATGATCCCCCCTAGCAGCCACGAACATCTGGTCCATTACTTAGACACCGGTAAGGTAGTCCTATGCGATGTGCCTCACCTTCAGAGACACCTTCCTATTATATTCTGGATACTTCAGTCCCCCCACCCCTGCCATCTATGCCTCCCTCGACAGGGAGCTGAAGACCCCTTCCATCGGGATGTCAACATACGGCAGCAAAAGGTCTTGGATAATCGCATCACACCCCTCCTTGAGCTCGATCATTCCTGGCCTCCCCATCTCATTTATCTCCCCCTCCTTCCTTCTATCTGACGTCATAAACAGGCGGAGGTACTTGTTCTATTCAATCGCGTCGATGTACATCCCCTCCTTCTGCGGGTCCTCCTTCGATCTCTTCAACATTGCTGCTGCCTTGGGTTTCATCCGCGTGAGTACCATCTTGTAGTAGCCTAAAAGCTCCACCCCCAGTCCATTCTGCACCTCTATCTTCTGCTCATTCGGCCCCAGCCTTTCCCCCTCTATGTAGGGACGCACCACATACTCGTTCTGCAGTGTCGGGCCTCCCCCGTCCTGCGGCTTGCTCCCTCCAATCACAGAGAAGTCAAGATACCTCGGCCTCCCGAGCCTGTCTGCCAATGTTCGACTCATCACCCAAACCCATACGTCATTCACAGTCAACGGAAAGACGGATACAGTAAATAAAGCTCCGAGGTTCCAGCAAACTTGCGCCCCGGAAGAAGAACAATAGCCTAAGGAATGTTCTAGTATAATTAGTTCTCTTTCAACAGCCGAGACAGTCCTGCTATGCACGTACTGTTTGCTAAGGGACCGACGGTGGACTTTACCGAAATCACCATCTCCAAGATTGGTCAAATTCCCAGGTCAATGTGACGGCATGCTCTCACTTTTGGGTAAGTCAAATAATCGAGCAAAAAGAATACATGCAAAAAATTCCACTTTTGTGTGATCCGGGTGGGGACACCGAAAAAAGTGAATAATTAATGTATGCACCTTCTATACGCGCATCATTCGTAAGAAGTCACGGGTCTGATCATATATACAATGGTGCTGACACACCGGAACCGTGCATGCAATATCAGACGGACTGACTCCAAGAATGCGACATCTGATCAATCGAGAAGCACAGGACAAGGCATGAGAACCGACGCGTTGCGGGTAACCTCCTGAAGATCGCTGATACGGAACATGGTGTTTTGTGAAACTTTTGGGCATTATAAGAAGAAATTATAAGGCTCCTGGACTTAAAAGATGTAATAGCTTAGGGGTTAGTATGCAGTAGTATCTAGTACTACTCTTTTGCGTGCGATTGCATGATAGTGATTGATTGATCATCACGTAAACAGTTTAGTGATAGTGATAGTGATTTAATTGGTGCTCCAAGTAGAGCTCTTGTGTGCCACTTAATTCCAATCGATGCGCATGGAACAACTTGAAGAGCGTTATCGCCATTCTAACAAAAGTCGCCCTTGCAAATAACAAAAGTGCACCCCATTGCTAAGGCTTCAGACCGCAGCCCGTAGCCTGCTTGAGGTTTGCGGCACAGGTCTTTGGTAGTCTTTGGCCTATGCGGGCTGGCCAGGAAGGTCCGATGCCAGCGATGCGTGTATACACTTTTCTTGGATACGTCATACGTTGTTGTTGAAGTAATGTATAAGGATCTATAGTGCAAGGTGGACGCCAAACAACTGGCATACAGGTCGATCCAGAGCTCCGGCCCCGAACATAATGTAATCCTGTAATCCTGTAATGCGCGGCATTAGCACAGGAGGCCAATCTTCCTAATATTAACCCTATCATTTCTAGTATCATATTCTATATATGCCTACTTACCTACCTAAATTTCATGTCTCCTCATGATTCTGCTCACAACTTTAAATATGCTAAGCAATATGTCATTAAATGCAATCTTTATATGTAACGTTTCACTGATGAATGCAGTACCACTGGCAATCGTTGCGAGTATTTGAAATCTTTCGGGCCTGCTGCCTGCACAACCCTGAAAACTTCATTTATTTGACTGCATGACTGCCCAGGAACCTCAAAAGACATGAGTGCACGGGGACCAATTGCAGGTCTATTTTTCTGGGGCGTCTGTCTCCGGTGCCATGCCTCCATTCCCCCCACCCCCAAAAGGCGGAGCTTCTCGACCCAGTAGGCCGGGGTTGATGCTCAACCCATTGGGGGCCTCCTCTGCGTCCATCAGGCCTCCACTCTCCCACAGGGACAGGAGCCTCAGCACCTGCCCCCCTTTCTTTCTGCCTGTCGGGGGAAGAGACGAATGAGAGTCTGAGGAAGGAGGGCGTCCCGACTCAGAAACAAACAGGAGAAATCGAGGTCCAATCTCACCTCCCCCAATATCTGTGGGTCGACTAAAACAAACAGAAGAAGGAATACCCCCCCCACCCTGGCCCTCTCGCCCTCCTGTCATCACTGAAGCACATCGCCTCAGGTCTTTGCAATCCTGCACCCTCAATTCTGCCTGAGGCCCCATTTTACACAAAAACCTGCCATCAGGAGACGACACCAGCGTCTCGGTAACGAACGCTTCCTCCCCTTCCCCCACATCTCCCGGCACCTCTCTCGATCTCACAGCCCCCGTTAGGGCCTCCACCTGCACCACCAAACCTCCTGACAAAGCAGCCCACAGGAAAGGAGAGGAACCATCCCCACATTCCCACTCCAGCCCTACCACAGCCACACCACCCCCCTCACTTTGACTTGATCCCACCTCCACCTTCTCAGAAGGAAGGGAGGTGGTCTCAGGCTTCACACCTGCAGGAACGAAAAACCTCCTCTCCTTCCCCGACCCCGCTCCCTCCCTCCGAATTCCAAACTCACATAACGTGGTAGAAGATTCTACCTCCGTCCCCATCTCTGCATCTGCAGTCCAATCTCCAGAATCTTCCCACACTCGCACAAACCCTGCACAATCTCCCACCGCAATCACCAACCCCTCCCCCTTACGTTGAGCGGAAGCAAACGAAGAGACGGAACTGCCCTGCGCAGGGGAGAAAAACGAAATTACCCCCTGTCCCTCAACACACAACACGGCAACTTCCCCTCCTCCCCCCTCAACCCGAAAGGCCACAAACTGATCTCCCATCCAGTGCGGCTTCCCAACCGGAATCCCGCCTTTCGGGACCTTCCTATACAAAAGGACCTTTCCGTCTGCTACACTGTGGACGCACACCGATCCGTCTGCAGCAAGACTGGCCAACAGATTCCCCGACTGGGAAAACCCCACACTCACCACCCCACCTAGACGACAGGGTTTGGGGGTGTCCATCTGAACGACATCCCCATTCTTTTCCCACACACGAATCAGACCTGAGTCTGACCCCGCCGTGGCAAGAACATTTCCCAACGGACTCCAGGCAAAGCAGGAGACCGCATCAGTCTCAACACTCTGCATCTCCTCTATGGAGGGGGGAGGGAGCAGCTCTCCCGGCGTGTCTGCACGCACTATTCCGGAGAACCATACACACCCCCTCGCATCTCTCGCGAACGGTTCGGCAAAAGACGGGTCGGTCTCTTCTGCTGCTTGGGGGGGCAACGGAACTGAAGAAGAAGCAGCAGCAGCAGCAGCAGCAGCATTTGCCGTGCCCTCCTTCTTCTTCTTCAAGTGTCGGCACACAAGGAAGCAGAACGGCTGCGTCCCAACATCCCCTCCCTCCCCTTCTTTCTCAGCGCTCTGCACCCTGTCTAATCTCCACAAACGAAGAGTGCCGTCTCCCATCAACACAGCGAATTCATCTGTACACGGGGAGAAACCTGCGTCGAGGACGGCGGGACCCTCAGCAGACACATTTGAAACCGCCAAATTCCCCCCTGCCCCCCCAATCCCTTCTTCTACTGACGCTGCTGAAACCCGGCACGGGAGGGTGTCGGAGTGAAGAGAGAGGGACAAAGTGATCACGGCTTTCCGTCTCGTCAGAGACTCGAGGCACCAACCTGTGTCCGGTCTGAGCGCCTGGAGGCGTCTCCTTTTTCTGCTATGGCTATCTTCTACGGCGCCATTTCGACGCGCAACCTCCTCCTGCGCGGAAAAAATTCGGGGAACCACATCGGGGGGCACGAGCTGCTCTTCACGGGCATCCTCATCGCACCTGTGTGCCGTCTTGAATGACAACGCCTCACCACAGCGAAGGAAGCTGCCGTCATCGCGAACGTGCAGCTCAACGGAAGACCACATCAAGGCCTTCTGAAGAACAGCAATCAGCGCACCGGGGGGGAATTTCATAATGGGATCATTTTTTGTGGGATAACTCCCCGGCTTCACCAGGTTCGCTTCATTCAAAAAAGTGTCGGCAGTGTTTGAAAAGCCCGACTCAAAAAGGTACCTATACACAAGAAAGTTGATGTCCTCAGTTGTTAACTGAAAGGGGAGCCGGCGAAGCTTGCTGCCCTCAGTCGTCATTCTGCCTCTCTCTTCTTCTGCCCTCTGTATCGAAGCTTTTTTTCAGATGACCTGACCGAAGGCAAGCGACGACTGCCTCACGGGGAAGACGATGGGCTGTCAGCCAAACTTCTCTCAAGAACAATTGTCTCTTCAAACGCAAAGACGGAAGAAGTCAGTCGCGCAGACGGACGGGAGCCTGCGTCGATGCAAACAGCCAAACGATCCCGTCTCCGGAGAACGGAGGCTCTCTGAGAGATCCCAGACCACAAATATTTGCACTCAGAGTTGTGTGCGCAGGACCGTTGATTCTTTTCAAACTGAGAAACACAAGGTGATACGCGGCATTATTAATATGCGGCTCACTGTCTCACTGTCACTCCAAGAATCTAGCTCCAAGAAGGCTGAAAAATGTTCGCGCACTGCCGGCCGGGGCCCTTCGGATTTTTTCCGTTGAAAGCCGGGGCCCTCGCCGTCTCCTTTAGATTGAACATGTTTGAATCAGACGCGGAGATCCATTGAACTCAAGTGCATGACAGTGGAGGTGCAAAAGTGCATTTGCTGGCCAGTGACTGTGTTTTGACACGCTGATCAAACCTCTCTGTACGCCTGAATTTTGTTCAGCTGTTTCGAAATCTGATCCTTGCGATTTGTCATGCTGCATCCTACCATCACGTTCTGCTGACTGAAAGACAAGGAGTCCGTGACAGAAACATGCTGAGGGTCCATCGGTGGCTTTCGGCTCTTGGAAGCGGTGTGCGAAATGTGCATACGCGTCCATGCGAAGTAGGCAGTCAAACTTTCCCAGTATTCTTTGCAGCGAAATTGAGCTCGAGTAGTGGTCCAAAATTTGGCAGTCTCGAATTCCTTCTCGCCGTCTCCTTTGCCTCAACGGTCGGTGCTGCCTTGGCCAACTCTCAGAAGGCACAGAAGCCCGTGAGCTGTGAGGGGCGCAGTAGAGAGGTGGAGTTGGGTTTTGTTGAGGAATTCGAGGAGGGTGAGCTGTACGAAGTGAGGGTCGGGGAGGAGGGGGGAGACGGGGATGACAGCACAGTTTTGGTGGCAAAGGTCAAGGGGAAGTTTTTCTGCACAGGCGCCTACTGCACACACTATTCGGCCCCCCTGGCACTGGGGACCTGTTCGAAGTATCGCGTCATCAGCCCGTGGAATAACTGCGAATATGATGTGCGCACAGGGAAGTGTGTGGGAGGTCCCGCGTTAGATGATTTGCCCACCTTCCCTGTGAAGGTGAAGGACGGTCGCGTCTTGGCCTCCATTCCTTTGACCCTTCCCAGTAGAGCCAGACCGTCCTTTGCCAAGAGGGACAAGAACAACAAGACCACATTCTGTATAGTTGGGGGGGGTGCGGGTGCTCTAGCGGCGGTCGAAACGTTGCGGTCAGAGGGGTTCACAGGTCGCATAGTTGTGTTAAGTAAGGATGCCTCTCTCCCTTATGACCGCCCTGTGCTCTCAAAGAACCTGAATGCAAATCCAGAGAGGATTCTTCTCCGTCCCCCCTCCCACTTTGAGGATTTGGGTGTTGAATTTCGTTTGAATTCTGAGGTTGCATCTGTAGACCCCAAGGAGAAGAGAGTCACGTGCAAGGACGGCACGTCAGTTGCATATGACAAAGCGCTGATTGCAACGGGCTCGACACCCAGGAGTCCCCCCGAGCTGCCTGGTAGTGAATTGAAAAACGTGTTCACGATGAGAAGTTTAGACGACGTCAAGAGAATCAAAGAGGCCATACACAGAGATACGAGGGTGGTGGTGATTGGGAGTTCGTTTCTGGGGGTCGAGACTGCGTCTGCACTAGTCAAGAGCGTCACCCCTCATGTGACACTGCTGTCTGCAGAGGCAGAGCCTTTCCAAAAGGTCTTCGGACCGAAGATAGGGAAGTTGATGAAACGGTTTCTGAGAAAGAAGGGGGTCACATTTGTGGGGGGGGTGAATGTTAGAGACATTAGGGGGGATGAAGGGAAGGTTCACAGCGTTGAAGTAGACAACGAAATTTATCAGGCAGATGTGGTGATTTTGGCCACAGGGGCGACTCCGAACACAGGCATTGTTCGGGGGGTTGAGGGGGCACTGGAAGAGGACGGGGGGATCCGAACTGATGCGTTTCTGCAGGTTGATGGGTGTCCGGATCTGTTTGCTGCAGGGGATGTGGCCTCGTTCCCCTATTTTCGGACAGGGGAGAGGGCACGGGTGGAGCATTGGAATGCAGCCATGCAGCAGGGACGCGTGGCAGCCCGTAACATGCTCGGTCGGAAGCAGGCGTATAGGGAGATTCCTTTCTTCACGACTCTCCTGTTCAACCGCACACTGCGGTACACAGGCCACGCCCCTCAGTTTGACGACCTCATTGTTGAGGGGGACATGGAGCGGTTGGAGTTTCTGGCCTACTTTGTTGAGAAGGGGAGGGTGGAGGCTGTGCTCTCGATGGGCCGAGACCCTCTAGCCTCTGTCATGGGTTGTGCTTTGAAGCACGACCTCATGCCTGATGCTGTGCAGCTCAGGATGGGGTCCGCAAATTCAGAGGCGATCTGCGACCGTGTGAGAGTTCGGAGTCTGTCCAGAATTCCGGACAAAACTGAACAAGAAAGACCGATGGTCTCAAGAGCATAACGACGATGATAACGTGAAGTTGTAGAAAGAAAGAGGCTATGCAAGTTGAGGATGAAGAGCGTTCCTCCTAGCGTTCCTCAATGTTAATTAGACAGTGATTCTCCCTCGCAGTCACGGTGAATCGTCCGTAATAGAACTAGTGAGTTGTAGTAGTGACAGAAAAACATGAACATGAACGTTTACTAAATGCCGATAGAACTACTAGTACTAAGACTAGTAGAGCTAGCGACAGACTAGATGATAGAAACGGCGACAGTGCTTAATTAAGGGCACTAATGTCCACAGTCCACTGCTGTGCGTTCACTTTTAATGAAATCCCTGAAGGAAAAAAAAACAATATAATCAATCGCTTGCAGTCGTTTTCTCTTTCAATCATTAAAAATTGAAAAGCTGTGAAGTGTGATTCTAGGTGTGATTGATGCTGTCCCAGCAAACATGTCGACGACGGTCGAATCCTTCCTGCTTGGCCTGCTTTTGGCTCTAATGGTTCGATCAATCTAGCGATCAATCTGTTTTTTCTCATTGGTTCAAAGAGGGTGTCGGGAATGAAAGGACTTCGATCCTAGGCATGCCAGTGAGAGGTTAGCCTACAACGCTCGATCTGTACGAGCACGCTGCAGCCTGCAGGTTTTTTAACAGGTTTTTTAGGTATCTGCCTCTAGAGCGCCCTCTCAACGGTGCAAGTCGAAGCCCGGCAGTGGACCGCGGCCGGGGTGACCCGAAATATAAATCCTATCCTATCCTATCCTAATGAATCACTTATCACTTATCACTTATATAACTTAAAATGCTAGTTAAAATGATAATTTCTAGGATAATTTACTAGACAATTTACTATTAAATTAATATGACATACTACAAAAAAAATTTCTATATCGCTAGCTCTATATGTTCAGGTTTAATCATTTTTTAAGTTGCAAAATCATATCAATCAATCAATACACATGCATGCAATACTTAGTGCAATACCTTTTTTAAAACATAGAATTTCATATTTAAAAAATGATATAAATTGATTTTCAATCAAGATGCTAGTAGAGCTGGGAAAAGGTTCATTGAGAAAAGGTTCAAATATGAAAAAGTGAACCTGTTAAACCTGTTTTGAACCTGTTGAACCTGTTAAACCTGTTTTGAACCTGTTTTGGAGGCCAGATGCGCGGCCACTGGCACAAGGCCGGCCAGGCCTGTGCCCCCCACGGCCGATATAGGTGAAATAAGGAGCCGGAGCCGCGCACACAGCAACTATCCCCAGCCGGTTCAATCTATTGTGTCGGACAGACGCATGTCAGCATATGTCAGCATCATATGTCAGCATGAAAACTCATGCTGACGGTTACAGAAGTGAAGAAGTACACGTGACTTACCAAGTTTTCCACTTGCAAGGCCCCGCATCAAAACGGACAGTCTCCACTGAAGGAATGAGGAAGTATAGAGTTCGTTTGACAACAGTCTACACGACAGTGTAATTGACAATATCTTTTTGGAGGGGCTGCTTCAGACTCGTGCCGGCAGCAGTCCCTCTGCTTGCTTCCACTACTGCCGTCTCCGGATCTTTTTTTTTAAACTCCCAGCTACAAGAGGGCTACCCATAGGTCTGACCTCTTTCACTGTACAACCTTTTTTCATTCTCTTTTTCATTAGAACGAATGCAAACCCAGATGTTTGGGTGCCACCCACGGTAGCTGGGAGTGGTGGGGGCCATGGAGGGGAGCAGGGGGAGGGGCAACAGGCCGGGCCGGGAGCAGTAGGTCAAAGAGGCGGCGGTGCACGGAGAGGGAGGGGGGGGGTGGGGGCCGCAGGGCAACCGGTGAGTAGATGAAAGAAAGAAACAAACGCTGTGATGATCTTATGTTGACTAAATTGTCATGATTGATACGATTATATAAATTTACTTATGGCATTTTCCAATTTTTTTAGGCTTTTTTAATTACTAACTTTCGACTATAAACAGTGAATAAATTGAGACTAGCACCTAATGTGAGCATAAATATTGATTTAAACTATTTAAAAACACTACTAAGGCATAGATTCTATAATAAAACGTTCTAAAAATGCATTAAAGCCTAATTTAAAGGCATAAAATAATATGAAAAAATGAGGTTTCTATTTATTTCTATTAATTAAAAGTGAACCTGTTTTTGAACCTGATTCAGGTTCATTACTTCGAAGTGAACCTTGAACCTTGAACCTTTTCCTAGCACTAGATGCTAGTCAAGAAGTAAAACTGTGCAGGATGTCTTTTGACGTGTTGTTCAGACTCGTCGTTGAGTGACGCCTGCATTGACGCTCGATCGAGAACGTGTCAATGGGTAGGGGAACCCTGAGAAAGACACTTACTATGTAACTTAAGACAAAACAACTTTAAACAAGGCTGCATGAGACGGAGGGCCTCCCACGGCGAGCTCTAGGGCTACTTACTCCGAGGGAGAGAGGAGTTTCAAGACCTCTTCAAGCTGCTCTTCAGGTGGAGCGTTCTGGGGCCATGGTGTGTCATACTCAGCGCAGGCCTTCCGGTGACGGTCAAGTCTTCTCTGTGCCGCCTCGGCCGGCACCCTTTCAATCGGTGGACATTCGTCATAAAACCCATAGTAACCATCCAAGTTATCCTTCACGAGACCTGCCACCGACGCATCCGCGCCTCCCTTTTCCATCAGGAGGCGGACCATCTCAACGTGCCCCTTTTCGGCTGCACAAGCCAGAGGGGCAATGCGGCACAGGCGATCGAATGACGGTGCAGCAGCAGAAGCAGCAGCTCTCCCGCTTGCACCCCCCTTCTGTCTTCCTTCTTCTTGCCGCCTCACGCTTGAAAGAAGGCAACGCCCCCCCGCATCGACAAGGCGTGTGGCGACTCGGAAGAGACCGTCGACGGAGCCTGGCCTCTTCATGACAGCCTGAAGAGGAGAGATCAGCAAGGCAGCTCTCTGCTCCTGTTCTGATGGTCTCCAAGAACCATCTGTACGGCGATGGTCGGGGGGATACACAAGATCGGGAACTGTCTCGTTTGGGTCTGCACCGCTGTCTAGGAGGAGTTTGATTATGTCCTCCCTCAAGTTTGCGTCTCCTGCTGTCTTTTTGGGTGTCCAGCTTCTGATGGCCTCCATCAAGGGGGACTTTCGTTTGGGAGACGGCGCGCTGTCTCTGTCTACTGCACCACTGAACCCTTCCTTGCCGCCATGCCTGGAGGATCGTGCGAGTGCCCCCTTCTCGAGGAGCAGCTCTGCCATCGGTCTGATAAAGCGCAGTCGGGTGCCATACCAACTACAAACAAGGGAAAGGGGAGAGTGACCATCCTTGAACTCCACTTTCACTCTCGCCCCAGCCTGAAAGGGAAAAGGGAAGAAGCAGGGACACATGAGGTTGTCGCTCTGTCTTTCTCTTTCTCTTTCAGTGACTTTCTGTTGGATGAGTTGAGGACTCTACGGCTGCAGAGGAGCATTCTTTCGGCTTTTTAAAGAACCTCGCATGTGTGTGCGCGTGCGTGCGTGTGTGCGTGCGTGCGTGTGTGTGTGTGTGTGTGTCTGTGTGTGTGTGTGTGTGTGTGTGTGTGTGTATTCGCGCGCATGGATGTGGGCGTCTATGATGCGTTTAATATGTGTTTGTGAGTGCGAGTCCGTGCTTTTGTGCGGGTATGCAACTCTGTGTCAGACGAACGTAGAAAGATCAGGTCTTGTCTGTCTTTCGTACAACCTGGCGTGTCTGCTTCCCTCTTCCACTTTCTTTTGTCTCGTGATACCATGCAGAGTGTCCACGCAGATAGATCTCTTCCTGATGTCTTCCTCCCAAGCCCTTTCCTTTCCGATCTCAGTGCACGGACATCCATCCGCCCCGGCCCCCCGCTTATCCACCCAACCCATCCATTCACTCACTGGCAGACCTCTATGAGTTTCCTGGCGATCACCAATCGAAGTTCCCCATTCATCGCCCCATCCCTCCCCATGCGATCGTCCGCAGATTCTCGAAGCATCACCTCAAGCGGAAGTGCACGCACCGCATTCCTCCGAGAGGAAAAAAACGGACTACCGTGGTCTGATGAGACCTCTTTTTCGAAACTGTCTATCCCCCCAATATTTGGATGCGCTCCCCCCATTTTGATGAGTTTGTCAACCAGATCAACGTTCTGCATCCGGCAAGCACAGACGAGAGGGGAGAGAGGACTCACCCACCACTTGATCTTTCCATCCGCCCTTCTTCCCTCCACTGACAGAGGGCACCGGGCCCCTGCCTTCAAGAGGGTCTCCACTGCTTCCAGATCTTCATCGTGGTCCGACGATGGGGGCAACTTCTCTTCATCCCGATTTCGAGCAGGCACGAATTCCTTCAGTACCGGTGCGGAAAATAACGCCCTCCGCATGGCGACCTGCAGAGGGGAGAGCCCCTTCTCATCAACGAACGGGAACGCTATCCCATTTGGATCTGCACCTTTCTCTAAAAAAAGAGGCAGCAGTGAAAGACGAGGGGAAGAAAGAAGGTACTGCACGAGAGGCACCCTCTGCACCTCCCTGCCCTCCCTCCTTACCTCCGTGCACAATCTACGCCTCTTTTAAGCAAAAATTCAACCGCTTTTTCTTTTCTCCAGCGACACGCCAACGTAAGAGGAGTGTGGGTGTCGGGAAATTTCCTTTCCAAATCAGCCCCCGCATCCGCCAACTTCTCAAGCATTGACACATCCTCTTCATTCCCAAAGTCCACCACACATCTCACGGCCGTCAAGCCAGCCTCACACCTCTGATTTGCCGCAACTCCTGCACAAATCAACAAATCAAACACTTCCTCGTCATGAGCGAGGCATGCTATCACCAAGACCGACACCTCCAGGGGGCCGCGGCTCCTTTGGTAGATTTCACGATCTTCAGACAGCCATCCGAGCACCCCCCTTTCCTTTGCAGCCCTCAACATTAGTTTCAAGAGGGCTAAGCCTCTCAAGCGAGCGGCTGCCTTGGTGTTGTCAACCCCTCCCTCATCTGATTCTGAATCTGAATTTGGGGCCTCCCGGTTGAACAACCCATCTCCCCTCCGTAATGGGGCGACCTCTCCAACCAATGAAAAAAGAGGTGTGCGAAATTCCCTCGCCCGGGGGAGTGTGAATCCTTCAGATTCGAATTTTTCACTGTTGGAATCGTTCTGGTGTTCCCAGACATCGACTCGCGCTCCTCGGTCAAGAAGGAACCGCGCACACTCAAAATTGTGAGTCTCAATCAACAGAGTCAACAACGGCCTCCAAAGGTTCTTCTCCCTCACCCATGCGCTGGGACTGAGGGCCCCTTTTTCTATCAACACAGAAAGCATTTCGACAGTCATGCCACTGAGACTGTTTTGAATATCAACCGATGGGGCGATTTGTCCTTTGACGTATTGCTCTTCGCACAGGAAAGCAGCACATTTGACGGATGTCTTGGCAAAAGCTCTTTCAAAAAGTCCAGGGAAACGGCCAGTCATGCCAGGAACAGCCAGCAGCTGACGAAGCCCCCTAACGTCATCTTTGTCAACGCAGTGCTGCAGGAGAGACTGCAGCTCACGACGCGAGTTCTGCGAAGACAGAGCACGGTTGGAGAGAACACCCGCGATGCCTTGTGGCGAGTGATCTTCTCTCAAGCTGTACAGATCTTTGCAAACTGCTGACAACACCCAAAAACGCCGCAGTCCAAGAAAGCCACTCGAACAGAGCACTTCCCAGGCAGTCTCCTGAGGAGACGGCTCTCCGTCGCCAGGATGAGACATCGCAAAACAGGACTCGGTACAGGCTCTTTCTTTGCGATCCGATTCGATTGGCACAAGAACTATATAGGGTTTCCACGCGCCTATCAGTAGCTATTGTGAAAATGACCTGGGCCTCGCCGCCTCGTGCAATGGCAGTCTGGGGATGGCCTCATCCATGTCAGACTGATCCTTTCAGTCTGCACACACTTTTTTGTCAGTTCTTCCGGCCATTAATACTATCTAAAGGCGCGCGCGCATGCACACACGCACGCTCGCGCGACGGCGACTGCATGACTGCATGCCGTCAGCCGTCTACATTCGCATCATAATTCGCACAACAAATCACAGCAATGCGTCACACTCAGGATCTCTGACAGCGTTCATTCGAGACCTGGTTTTGCTTACGATGTTCATGCATGCAACCTCCATGTTCAGGTAGGCTCTGTCTCTTTGGTTTCGAAGGAATCTTGCGAATCTCCCTTGCCAGCCGACTGCAGCTTTTCGGCGCTCCGCTTCGGCACTTACGTGGCACTCAGACGGAACACACCGACTTGCCGAGCAGAATGCGTTTGGGCTGTGCGCTTCGATTCAGCTCAGTCGTCGAGAAGGCAGTGAATCACTTCGACCTGTGCGTGCTTGGAGCGGGTCAGCTGTGATGAGACACAAAGCAGAGACAGCGGAAAGTATGATCAAAACCTGCATGTTCAAGTTGGGTGCATGACCTCCTCAAGTTGGGTGCATGACCTCCAATCTGTACGCGCCCTCCGACCCACTCATATGCACTCAGCAGCACACCTTTTCCCAGCTCTCTACCGTGAGGCTACTCTGACTGCCTTCCCCTCTCAAACTTTGCTCTCTGCTTGCCTGTCTGCCTTCCTTTCTATCTGCTCCTCGACACAACATATCTTCTCAAGAGAACTCCCGTGGGTACCTGTCCGCTTGCCTGTCCGTTTGCCTGCCCGTTTGCCTGCCTGTGTATATGCTTGCTCGTCTGCCCTCCTGTCTGAAAGAAAGAAAAAAGATAAAAAGAAGACATTAGTCTGTCTGCCTGCTCGTCTGCCTGCCTGTCTGAAAGAAAGAAAAAAGATAAGAAGAAGGCATTGGTCTGTCTGCCTGCTCGTCTGCCTGCCTGTCTGAAAGAAAGAAAAAAGATAAAAAGAAGACATTAGTCTGCCTGCCTGTCTGAAAGAAAGAAAAAAGATAAAAAGAAGACATTAGTCTGCCTGCCTGCCTGAAAGAAAGAAAAAGGATAAAAAGAAGACATTAGTCTGCCCGCCTGCCTGAAAGAAAGAAAAAGGATAAAAAGAAGACGTACAGTCTTGTCTGCTCGTCTGCCTGCCTGCCTGAAAGAAAGAAAAGGATAAAAAGAAGACGTACAGTCTGTCTGCTCGTCTGCATGCCTGTCTGAAAGAAAGAAAAAGGATACAAAGGAGACGTACAGTCTGTCTGCTCGTCTGCATGCCTGTCTGGAAGAACCAAAAAAGAAAACAATAAGCCGCATAGTCTGTCTGCCTGCGTGTCTGCATGTCTGTCCGTCTGGCTGCCTTCGTGTTCTCAACAAACTGACGGAGGGCATTCCTGTACGAGGACCCAGTTTGTTCGTTCGGTGCCTGTGCTCAATGCTCCCACAATTCCCATTTTGTTTCCACTGGCTGCTTGATTGCCTCGCGACACGAAATGGCATGCAAATTTACTCCTTCCCTTTGCTTGCAGTCTGCTTCTCCCTGTACACCCGGTCTCCCACTCCCTCTGTTTGTGTCTGTATTTGTGTGTGTGTGTGTGTGTGTGTGTGTGTGTGTGCGTCTCCTTCAAACCCATGAACCCAGAAAAAGTGCATTGGATCTGCAGGTCAGGCGGGGGTTTCGGCAGCAGTGCGGGCATGGGACTTTGGGAAGAGAGTGTGCGTTGTCAACAGCGGACCTGTGGGGGGGGCGACTGTTGCGACTGGAGCCCTGTCTAGCAAGGTCAGTTGACCGTTCTAGATGTGCGTACACACACAAGTTCCTCTCCCACCGACACACACACGTGCCCGCGCTTGTGTGGACACACGCACCTGCACGCACAGCATGTGAGAGAACTGAAGTAGGAACGGAATCAAGCTGGAAGGGTCTCAAGGAGGAACCAAATCGGATCTACTCCTCCCGTCAGAGCGGTTTCGGTTCTTCCTTGGTGGCTCCAGTTGCTCCCTGTACAGCTGCTGTGTCCCCACGGCCCCATTTGGCGTGTTGACCTCCATTCACTAATTCCTCTCCTCCCCTGATTCCACAATGTAGGTTCTGAGGCAGGCCCTTTTGCAGAGGACAATGAGTGAAGGCTCAAAACATAGGATGGGTGTGAGTGGATAATCTTGTGCACAGACATCGAATGGACGATTCCACCAACCTCTCTGCTTGTTTCTTCTCCCTCACTTCTGCAGGTCCTCTGGCAACTCTCCCGGCAGAGCAGGCAGCATCAGAGAATTTCCACAAGGTCCGCCCGCAGACTACAGTGCATATATGCAGATGTGGGTCAACAGGAAGAAAGTCCCGGGGCGTGTCAAGTCATTGAGTATCGAATTTTTTCTTTCCCTTTTCCCCCCAAGTTTGCCCATATCGGCTGTCCTCCCCACCTATTTATTGCATGCAGATACGACGGAGGGTCCAGTTGCGGATCTCAAAATTTGATCTTCGATGAAGTCCAGAAGGCAGTCGCACAGGCGGTCGAATTCAAGGTTAGTCATGCGCGTTTCTTTTCATACAGAATGAAAATAAAAAAATAAACGAATTCAAGGTCAGTCATGCGCGTTTCTTTTCATACAGAATGAAAATAAAAAAATAAACGAATTCAAGGTAAGTTTTTTCAGCCGTCAAAAGGGGGGGGGGTGCTCGGAGAATAATCAAATCGAATTTGCCCCCGGTTTCTCGGGCTGTACCTTTTCTCGACCCGATTGGTGTGCGTCGTCCGGCCTGTTCGAGGACGGGGAGCGAGGCTGAAACTCATGTTCATTGTCCGTCGAGACAATGCGAGCTTTGGGCTCCTTCCTTCCTTTTCTGCAAAAACAGAAAGACGCCCTTCTGTGCATGTGTATCTCTTCTTCTACGCGTGCAGCAAAATCACATGAGGCACGCGTTGGAGTCTCTCGAGGATCGGTACAGATACTCCGGAAAGGTAGGTCTGCACGCACGTCTGTTCTTCTTGTCACCCTTTTGTTTCTCTGTCTGCCCGGCAATTTGTTTGCTGGTTTGTTTGCTTCTTTCACTCTTGTTCTGTATCTCTGTCTGCGTGCCTGTTTTTCTTCCCTTCAAAAAAAGAGAAGGGCCGCATGCAGAGTCCCTCTTTTGCTGAAAAATCCTATCGCATACTGTTTCAAATTGATTTCTTTGATTGCTTTCTAATCTCTGGGCAACGCATGCTGTCCAAAGTTTGTTCACCTAGATTGAGAAGGGCATTTGAAGTTGCTCGCAAAATTCATGCAGATGTCACCATCTGACCTCAAACATCAAACGGCAGGAAGCAGACAAAAGACCGCTGCCTGCCACCTTCCATTCATCACAAACCACTCATCGTCAAGAAAAGCAGAGGGAAAGCTGTAAAAGATGTTCTTCAAGATCTTCTGCATTCCTCTCTCCCTCATTCAGTGTGGTCTTGAATTAGCCTCCCATTGTCTTGATCTTCTGCTTTTTTTTGTTCAGGAGGCGGGAGGGGGAGGATCGCTGGTTGCGCTGTCGGAGGCGAAAGCGTCTTTCATCGACCCTCTAACCGTGAGGGCAGTCAGAAGCTCTCCGTCGCCAGAGGGAGAGGCTGCGGGGGAGGGTGTGCCTGGTTGGGGGTCTGGCCTGAAGACCGCACCTGACGGGCACGTGTACATTAGAGCCTCGAATTTCCTGGTGGCAACTGGAAGCAGACCGCGTTCTCTTCCCAGTCAGTTCCCTTCTCTTTCTCGTTTTCTGTCTTCGTGTGTGTGTGTGTGTGTGTGTCTGTGTTTGTTTGTTTTTTTGTTTGTTTGTTTGTTTGCTTGTGTCAGTCTGTTTTTGCCTTTTACGTGTCGGCAGAAAAAGCCTCTCTCATATCTCTTCAGCCTTCGTGCTGTGACAAAGCATGGGGCTCTTTTTCAAACCTGCCGGCAGGAAGACTACCTGTGGTTTTCTTATTTGTCGTCGCGTCAGGATTGCAATTGACCGTCAGGGTTTGAATTGACGAGAACCAGATCACAAAAGCACAATGGTCTTCCTTGTCTTTGGTCAGTAATGGATTTTCTATCATTTCTTTTTGGATCACTGTTTTTATATTCGTTCTGTTCATATTGCAGGCTTCCCTGCGGACGGCCGTTTTGTGCTCACATCCGACCACATCGGTTCTCTCACCGAGCTGCCGAAATCCATGCTGATTTTGGGTGCGGGAGTTATCGGGTGTGAGTTTGCTACCATGTTCGCAAATTTTGGTCAGACGAAAGTCCATCTCGTCAACGAAAGGAGGGCAAGACTCCTTCCTCATGAAGATGAAGATTTGAGTTTTTACGTACAGGGAATCATGGAGGGTGCCGGGGTGACTGTGCATAACGGGGTCGAGGTGAAGGGAGCCCAAGTTTTGGAAAGTGAAAATTGCGTCGAGGTTATTTTGGGCCAAGTGGGCGTTTCTCCAGGGCAGGGAGAAGAGTTTCGGGTTCGCACGGAGAAGGTTCTCCTGTCTGTCGGGAGAGTGCCGAACACGGACGGACTTGGGTTGATTGAGGCAGAGACGGGGGTGGAGCTCGACAAGGCAGGAGGGATCAAGACTGATGCAGGCACTCTGAAGGCCAAAAATGCACATCATGTTCTGGCAGCAGGAGACGTGACTGTCGATATGGGGTCAGTCAGTCACTGAAAATGATGCGTGACTGAAAGGCAAGAGATGCTCTCTAAGGCATTTCTTTCGATTGAGTGAGAAAGTCACTGAGTGTATCAACCTTCCTTGATTTCTCTGAGTGTTTCGAAAGAAACGAACACTGTCCGCTTGAGGGCGTCCTTTCTCACACTTAGCTCTCTCCCCCTAGACTTTGAGGCATGGTGTCCATCACTGGTTCAGCAGATGTGAGAGGCGCCTGCTTTGTTCTGCAAAAGTGGCCTCCTGCTTGTCTGCCCCCCTTAATTTCCACATGCAGGTTGGTGTCGGTTGCCGACATGGAGGGAAGGCACGCGGTTGAGGAGGCGTTCGGGACGAAGAACCCCTCAACCCCCCTCACGTACGACTCGGTGTCGTCAATCATGTTCCTCAGGTAGGGGGGGGGTAAGCCAGTCGTTCCATCATATACTACTTAATTGCCTTTCGGAGGGGCTTTCCCTTCCAAGGCGTGGTCGGTCTTTTCTCGCCATCGCTGCTGTTGGTTGTCTTTCAAGATGCGGTCTCAATTTGGAAATCTCGCGCGGCTTTCTTTCGAAAGATCAAACGTTTGACATGCACGCATTCAAGAGCTAGGTCAATCTATTTCTGTCGTGCCCCACAGGGAGGGGATGTTTTCCTTTCCTTGTCCGACAGCACGTCATTCCTCTCTTGCGTCACCTTTATGCGTGCAGACCTGAGGTGTCGTGTGTGGGTATGAATGAGACTGAGGCAAGGCGGAGAGGTGAGTGAGTGCTTTACACAGCGAATCGGAGCGAGTGAGGGAGGGACACCTTTTCTCACAGGTCTCGGAATCTGTGTGGATGGCTTCCTTCGTTCCCCGCCGCCTTTTCCCCTGTGTTCCTTTTTAAACTTACTTTTTCTTCTGACAAGGGTGTCTGAGTTTCCTGCATGTCTCTGGGGTTTGAAGGGGAATTGATCTTTGTGTCTGTCCTTCCTTTCTTCTTCCCTCTCCCTCTCGTTCTCTCCTTTTTCTCTTCCTTGTTCGCTCTCTGTACATAGGGTATTTGTCTGCGGGTCTACTTATCTTCTTGTCACTCTAATTTAGACCCTCTGTCTTTCGGCACCTTTCTTTTTCTCTCTTCAACTTTTTAGTTTCTTACCTTGAAGGAAGCTGCATCGATGCGATCCTCTCCTGTCAGTTGAAGGGAAGTAAGGGAGGGAGAATATATTCTGCGGCACGTGCTCATTCTCTCTCTGCGTGCTGGCTGATTTGGTTTTCTCCTTGTCGCTCACACCTCAGAGAGGTTTATTTTCGTCTGCCGTAGTCTTCATTCTACCAAAGTCGTATGTGAAGTCAACTCGTTTTCCTCTTTGCTCATACAGGAATTGCCCACAAAGTGGCAAAGCTCCGCCTGGATGTTGTGAACAGAGTAGGGATCGATTGGACCCTCTCCCACCTGGAGTCGGTTCTTTTTTTTTTTTTGCTTCGTCTCTCTAACTAAGGTCTTTCACGCTTTCCATGGTGGTGGAAAAGACTGTGACAGTTTCCCGCCAAGCGTTTGCCCTTAACTAAGCGGCCGCCTCCTTGGAGCGATCAGATGGTCACAGATCACTTGCGGTTGGCTGTAAGCGAGTGAATGGTGACGAGTGCATGAAAGACTGTATGAAAGCAATTTTTCTCTTTCCTTTCTTCCTTCTTTTCTTTCTCTGTCAGGTGTCGTCCTTTTGAATGCTCCCCCTTTTCATGAGCTCTTCATCCACTTAGCCTCGAGGCCTCACCATCATACATTTCACTATTCTTTCCTTTCAACCTCCCCCCGCCTCACGCACTCACACACTGACTGACTCCCGCCCTGCAGACCCCACGTAGACCCCGACCTCTGTGGGTACATCAAGATGATCGTCACAGACGACGACAAGAAGAGACTGCTGGGAATGAGGTCAGGAGAGTGCATGGACAGAGAGACAGAGAGAGGAATAGAAAGGTCCTGAATCATCCTGAACAGGGACACATCTGAGGTCTCTACTAATGGATTGAAGGGCTTAGAGGCATTGATGACTTGCATTGGGTCTCTTCTTTTACGCAGAAACAAAGCATTAGACCGTTAGTGGACAGGAACGCAGACAGACAAACGGCCAAAGACAAATGCACGCACACCTCCGCACAGGAGGGGGGGGGTTTGGGGAAGGGAGGGAGAGAAGGCATTGTCATGAGACTCTCCTCATGCGTTGCGCTCTCCCTCCCTCTTTTTCTCTCCGTCTCTCTCTCTCTCTCTCTCTCTCTCTCTCTCTCTGCAGAGCGATAGGTGTTGATTCCTCTGCGGTCATCCAAGCGGCCTCTCTTCTGATTGCTGGGGGACACTCTGTTCGGGACCTCGAGAGCCTCCTCCATCCTCATCCTGCAGTCACAGAGGGCGTCCTCGAGTGCGCACGGCTGCTCTCTGGGAGGTCCTTCTATAAGCCTCACGTCTTCGATGCGTGTACAGGTAAGGTGCCAGCAGAGATTCATCAAAACAGAAGCTTGAATGAGGATTCGCGTTCTCTCATTTTATCTCAGAGCATCATCTCTGCATGTGCCTGGTGGAGTCCTTCCTACAAGCATGGGCATGCACCTAGCTGTGTCGTTCTCTTCAACTTATCCCTTTCTTGCCACAAGATCCTGGTGGCAGCAACGTTTTGAAAAGTGGTTCTTGGGGTTCTATGCACATGCGTGTGTGCGTGCAGTATCTCATTATTCGTCAAAGGGAGAGAGGCGCTTTGAGAGGGTGGCCGTCGCAGACGAAGAAGAGCACCCGCTCGTGCCTTCTTACCTGGGAGAAGAGGGAGGAGGAACCACACGGTCACTTTCCTGATTCTGCTACTTCCGTTCAAGTCTAAACTGCGTGCATTCAATAACTGCACAAAAAAAGATGTAGAACAAAGATTTATTGAATGGTATGAATATTTCGGAGCACTGCTAAGTTCAGATATTTTTTTTTGCAAATTTAAACGAACAAATATTCAACCTTTTGAACTTAGCACAATTGACGTTTTGCTATAGATTAATTTTATTGCATACATGTACATGTTAATTTTCAAAATATTTTTACAATTAATGCAAATTTACATAATAATTATTTTTAAGATATATAAACAAAATTAATTATTTACAAGAATACAGTTTGCTTAAAAACTTCTTAAAAGTTTTTTTCTGAGTTTGTCAAAAGACGATCACATCTGATGATTTTTCTAAAGTTTTTTTTTTCTTCTAAATTTTAATTAAAATGTTATGAATTTACTTATGATCAACCTGACACAGGCTGACAGTCTGACACTAAGTCTGTGATCCATGCACTGGCAAGCGAGAAAGAATTTTTTTAAAAAAATTGACCTTCTGTAGTGGACTACGGAGTCGGGGTAGTACGGACTGTGATAGACAAAACAGGCTAGAAATGGGAGGGCCTAGGGGAGGGCCGGCCGGGGAGGTCTGATGCGTCACAGTCTCTAGGCGTATCACAGAGAAAAAAAAAAAATAAGCCCGTCCTCGCTTAATTTTTTTTTTTTTGCCCGGCGATGTTAGGTGATAAACAACCTAGCAAACAACTGTTGTTTAAATGTTGTTTTAGTGTTACACAAGTGTTGCTTAGATATTGCTTAGGCGTTGTGTAAAAAAAGAAAAAGAAAAAAATAACTTAAGTAAATTAAATTTTGGTTTACTTTTTTTTTTTTTTTTTGCTGTGATACGCCTAGATGCGTCTAGGCGCTTTCTTTAGCGCTTTTTCTATAGATAGAAGCTGCATTAAGCTGCATGTTAGACATTTGGCATTCAATGGGGCGGGAGGCTAATCCTCCGGATATAAATCCTAATCCTAAATCCTAAACTAGATCCTAATTTAACTAGGATCCTAAACCCGGAACATTAATGCTCATGCACTGGTAGGCCATGCTATTGCATGTCTGTAGTAGTAAATACTTCATAAAATGATCAAAATATAAGTTCATAGATGATAGATGTAATCTCTAGTATAATTTAATTGGATAAGATTGGGGATGAGACTGGCTGAACTATAGGCCTAGAAGTAGTAGGCTGAAGCCTATATCTGAGAGGTGATCGAATCTAGCACTAGATCTAGCATCGAATCATGCTCTACCTAGGGCACCAATTAAATCACTATCACTATCACCTAGACTATCACTATCAAGGCTATATTAAAGGAACAGTCTATAGGTTGATTCTAGGGTTGATTAAACGCTTTGAAGCGCCTGGTATGCGGATCAGCTGAATTAAACGCAACACAGCACTAGACGCAGCATACGCAAGCATGCAAAGAGTGCATAAATTCAATCATCGTCTTGTATCAAAGAGCACACAAGCGCCAAACATAGGCCCAGCTCAACAATCAAAGCAGATCTAGAAGCAGATTGAAAACACATGCACGTCGTACCCTCTCCTGCATTCTGCTCCAGATATACACAAGGACAAATTTTACCAAACGGAAGGCACGAAAGAAAAGAGACAGAGAGAAGGAAGGGCGTCCAGGAAGGAAAGAGAAAGCCGAGGAGATCGGGAGGAAGGAGAGGATGAGAGAACACGAAAAAGAGTTGAGAAGCAGGAACATCAAGCGATCATGTCCCCTTTCTCTTTCCTGGATTCTCTCCCTCCATTCATCCTTGTGTACAACATTGTCCTCCCGCTTTGACCCCCTCTCCACGTATCTTTTCCATTCGAATCCCTTGTTTCTCAAATATAAAAAATCCTGCCCGCTGTCTCAGAATACATGAAAGGCGCATCATCTTCATCGGAGATTTGTTTCATCCCTTCCTTCACCTCCTCCTCCACCGAGAAGGCAGGGGAAACGGAAGAAATCTTTGACACGACCAAGTTGACGTCCAGATTGTCTGTACCGTCTTCAGCAAAAGTGGCCACGACCAGGTTCTGTAAAACTGCAAGACGCTCTGCAGACATTCTGCTCGACCTGGCGCTCGACGCGCGCGCCCCCCACGCAGGCAGCAGAGGCGACTGCTGACTCTGACTGAGGGGGACAACAGAGGAGGGTCGCTCTTCTGATGAGGAAGGGGGGGGGGCAGGGGCAGCGTGCCCCGAACTCGATCAACAGATTGGTCATTCTGGAGGCCATGGGCATATCGGCAGCACGCACTTGGGAGTATGCGCCCATCACCATCTGCAGGGGAGAGTACTGTCTCCCTCCCACCACCACGACTTCATTTGGGTCTGCTTTACTTTTCAGCAGAAGGGAAACGAGAGGCTCGGATTTGATTTTCAGAGCTTGAAGAGAGGGGAGGGACTGTTCATACCACTCCACCCCTTCACTATCCCTGGTGCTGCTCCCCCTTTGAGGAGCACTTCCGCACTCTTCTCCATGCCCTGAGAGATGGCAAGGGACAGAGGAGAAAGCCTCTCCCCGCTCTGCGTCTTGATCCTGTTGAGTTCGAAACCTCTTAACTGAAGCAGCTGCTCGAGAAGAGCGGCACACAGGGAATCATCGTCACTGTGACAGCGACTCTCTGACAACGGACGGTACCTTTTGGGATCAAGCACCATGAAAACCAATTCCCCCCCTTCTTTGCTTTCCACATGGCCTTGCTCCTCGACCAGCACCTTCACTATCTCGGGGTCTCGATAGAAACACGCGAGGCCGAGAGCTGTGACACGACCAGGCGGTCCATCACCATAAGTGGAAGAAAATTTCACCTTCCAGTCAAGACACGCTGCGTCCTTTGACGCTTTTGCAAGACGGCGGAGGAGGGAAAGGCCCCTCTCTCGCTGCGCATCGCTTCTGCCTCTGCCACTACGTCTCGTCACATGCCCCGTGCTGTCTTCCGAAAGTCCATGCACGAGGGCAAGCAGAGGAGTAAAACAGCAACGCGAGTCTGAGGAACTGAAGGGCCGCAGGCTGAGAAACGGATGATGCCGACGTGAGATCACGATCTCCCACCCGCAAACGTCCACCCGGGCCCCCGCATCAAGGAGGGCCTCTGCCAGATCAAAATGGGAGTTCGCAATCAAAATTTCCACCAACGGCCTCACCGCCCTACCGCCATTTAGCCCCTCTGCTTCCTTCCAGTGATCGGTCCGCACGACCCCACCCTCTATCATTTGAACAAATTGCTCCCTTGTCAGTTTGCCGAAAAACTCTGTCTGCAAAACCAAATCAGACAGTGCGGGTGTCGTTTCTTCATTGGTCAAGAACGCAATGCACTTGACAGAAGCAGGGTTCTTTTCGATCGCACGTTTCAAGAGGAACGGGTAACGTCCCGACACTCCTTTCAATGCAAGAATCTGCTGGAGAGCCCTCACATTGTCACTCTCGAAGCAGGAGTCAAAAAAACTCCATACTTCCTCCCTCTCACAGTCAGAGGAGAAACCCGAGCACACGCTCCCAAATCCGATAGAAGTGGTTTCGTCTCTCAGAGCGTCTCTCAGAGACAACACCTCTTTGCAAACGGACGACAATTTCCAGAATCCGCGACGGCCCAAAATTCCACTACCTATCAGGATACCCAGGCACAGAAAGCCAGGCTCGTCCTCTGTCATCTTTTAATCAAAAGCCAATCAAATAACTGTCAGACCAATCTAACTCTTGGTCGGTCAACAAAGCAGAACGTGTGCAGAAGAGTCTCAAACAGATTCAGTACATGAACCCCAATTGTCTAACAAGAATCAATGGAACCCTCTCTCTGCGTTTACTGGACGTAGATTACTGCATATTACTACAAGATCGTGCTGGTAGACGGAAATTGTCACAAAATATACGACGGATCAGATATTTCCAGAATGTGACGACGGAGACGGAGCGAGACGATGATTGACTCCAGATCGAAGATCTCAGCTCGAGAATGAGTCAGACTGAGCGCTCATGCAGCTATAGTCGAAGGGGCGCGCGCTGCGCGCTCCGTGCGCGCATGCATGCATGCAGTTGCCAACAAGTTGGCAACCGGAAATCAAAAGCACAGAGGGCAGTTCACAAACAAACTGGGTCAGCAAGGCCCAGGAAATTAGCGTTTTTTGCATCCACAGTGCCATCTAGATAGCGACATCTCTACCTATTGCGAAGGCAGCGGTGATTCCAAGGCACTCACCTTTACTTGGGTGTGTCTCGTTCATGAATTCTGGCCTAAACCCCAAATCCGTCTATATAAGCATGCGACAAAAATATAAAAAGGATTGTAATGTTCCTACGGGACATGCCGTGGCCCCCAGGGGTGAGATAGGGTGAGAGGTGTATTCATGATCATGGTACATGCAGCAGGTTGTTGGCCGTGTAAAAGTGTAGCCGCGGTATCTGTAAATGCCGCAGAAGGCCGGAGACGGCTGGACAGGCTTCAACGCGATTGAGAAGAAGAAATAAGAACAGCTCTGCTATTAGATATGTTTGCTAATATTTGCTAATAAGAAAATTAATGTCGTACAAGGACTTCGCTAATACATGGTATTAATGTGAATAAGTGTGAAAGAGAAAATGAAATTGTAACTGTACCAACACATTACTGATATATAAATCTTTAACAAATTATTTTTACTTATATAAAAAAATAATAAAAAAATATAAAATAAAAATCCTAATAAAAATCACAATGCTCCCCGCTTAAATCTACTTACATTTTTATTTTTTATTTACGGAGTCAATATGAATTGAATGAATGAATTGAGACGGTTAAAGCCGGTGAGCCACTACTTAGGCTCTGGCTAACCACAGGACATGACATGCAATGTTAGTTTGTTGACCTAGCGTATTGATCCATTAATACATGTCAACACGAACTCTCTCTAATTTGGCTATACACTCCTCAACCGCCCTCATGCCCGCCAGAGGCTGGAACAACAAAATAAGAGCAATCATCTCTTGGACTTTCTTTTCATTCTCCCCCATTCCTCTACTAGCTGAGGCAGCCACCCATTACGCAATTTCCACCCGTTTCTCAATGAGCGCGCGCTCCTTTATTTTATTGATGATTTCATCAAGCTTCTATCTTTCCCTCTCTGTGTTCGCATATTCCGTGAGCAAGTGGATCTCATCACAAACTTTTCTACCAGAGCAAGCCGAGCAGGTCTTTTCTAGCTCCCCCCGTTGCACATAACCACCCGTCATCGCTTTCAGGAGAGGGCGGATGTTCACAAAGGATTTAAAAAGACAAGGGGACAGCATGCGTATGTGCAGATCGTTTCCTATGTCTGACGGACGTGACTGTCATTTCCTTTCTGCTAGGAGGAGCATAGAGAGCCTCTGTCTGGAAGGGTTCTCTCTTTGGAAATCAGTGAGGGCAGCATGGGGATGGAAGATTCTGTCTCTATTCCTGCTGCCTTCCTGCCTTCTAGCCCATTCCCTAAGCTATTGGTTCGTCTGGATCTAAAAAAGAGCGACACGTTTCTTTCTGTTTATATTTCTCCTTCTTTTTTGGTTTTTCTTGGCGTGGCTCATTCGTGTCTTCCATATATAGGCCTTTTATATACAGACATACATACTGTAATCTTTCTTTCATTTACTTTCATTTATACATCATTCTAGTAGTAGCCAAACATTATATACACCTTTTATTATCAACTTTCTCTTTTAAATTATCTGTGACTGAGACTGTGAGCTAGTCTATAAAATGTTTGAACACAACGTTATACAAAACCAAAACTATACGCTTGCTACATCGCTTGCTGTATTAGTTACTGTAGTTGACTGTGCTCACTTATTTACTCACCAATACACTTAGTCACTGACTCACTGAGTCATTCTTGCTTTCCTCACTCATTCACTCACTCACTGCCTCATTTGCTCACTCATTTACTCCCTTATTTTCCCTGTCTCTCTTCGATCACTCACCCACATGCCCAAAGTTGACGGCTTCTATTAACACTTTCACATCCATACGCCCAAACGGCTTTTGTTCACACACTCACTCTCTCTGTCTCTCTTCGTTTATTTCTATTTCAGGCCCTAGCGGCTTGAAGTTCTGTTTACATACTGAGTCTCATTCTCTTTTAGTGACAGGCTGTCTCTATTCATTCAGGTACCCACATGCCCATGCAAACATCTTCTGCTGATATGCTTATGCGAGTCCTTGTCCCTCTTCATTCACCAACACGGCGCCCAAACGGCTCCTCTTCACCTAGGCTAAGCCTACTCATACCGCTTCACACACTCACTTTCCCTGTCGGTGTTCATTCATCCACACCAGCGTGACGCCCAAAACGGCTTCTGTTTACACACTCGCTCTTCATATCTCTCTTCATTATTCTTTATTGATTCACTGCATGAGGCCCAAGCGCGCCCAAGCGGCTTCTGTTCATATACTCGTTCATCTTCTATCTCCTTGTCTCTCTTCATTCACTCAAACGCTTAAACGGCTTCTGTTCATACACTCACTCTCCATGTCTCTCTTAATTCATCAGCAGGCCCAAGCGGCTTCTATTTATGCACTTGATATCTCTTCATTCATCCACAGGCCTAGCCATAGGCTCGAGCGGCTTTTGTTCAATGACACATAATTGATTCCTCTTCATTTATCCACGGGCCCAAGTGGCTCCTGTTCCTAGCTTCTGTTCATACACTCGTTCTCTTTGTCTCTTTTTCTTTACCCGTACGCCCATGCAAACGGCTTCTGTTCACACACTCGCTCTCCTTGTATCTCCTTGTCTCCTTTCATTCACCCACACACCCAAACGGCTTCTGTTCACACACTTGCTCTCCTTGTATCTCCTTGTCTCCCTTCACTCACCCACATGCCCAAACGGCTTCTGTTCACACATTTGCTCTCCTTGTATCTCCTTTTTTCCCTTCATTCACCCACATGCCCAAGCGGCTTCTGTTTATACACTCGTTCTCCTTGTCTCTCTTCACTCATCCACAGGCCCAAGCGGCTTCTGTATGTTTCTGTTCACACAGTTGATCTCTCTTTATTCATCTACAGGCTTAACCAGCGGCCCAAGCGGCTTTTCTTTAATAACATACAATTGATCTCTCTTCATTTATCCACGGGCCCAAGCGGCTTCTGTTCACACACTCGTTCTCCTTGTCTCGCCCGCACGCCCAAACGGCTTCTGTTCACAAACTCATACATACTGATAAACACGCTTGCTCTCTCCGTCTCTCTTCATTCATCCACCTGCAGCCCTAAGCGGATTCTGTTACTACATACACTTTCTTTTCATGCATGCCCGTGCACCCACACACCCAAACATTCACCCACACGTCCAAACGGCTTCTGTTCACACACTTGCTTAGTACCTAGCTTTATCCACAGGCCTAAACGGCTTCTGTTCACATCTCTCCCTCTTGAACTCACCAAGCGCTGGACTCATACGCGGTGAGCCTCTCCACAACATTTCAAAGCGAATACTATAGCATCTACAGCGACACACACTATATATAGACAATATTTTGTGTTCCAAATCTTGGAGGTAGAAGGAAGTCGAGAAACTAAGTGCTGAAGAACGACAAGAGGGGCCAAGTAGAGAGAAAAAAGACGGGTAAAAAGAGATTCTCGTAGATCAAATTAACTGTTTTTCCTCTTTGTCAAGCGCACTCAGTCGTGGTGCGGCTTACTCCTGACTCTGTAAGGCAGCATGTCTTAACTTGCCACTGAGCTTGGTAGCATAGTCAAATAACGAAGCAATTCAGAACAGCTTCACTTAGATGATGTGCTTTATCGCTTTCCTCGAAAACTACACAGATGATCAAATCTACGTACAATTCCTCTCCATATATGTTTTTATATATATGTACCGATACATCAAGGTTAGACAAAAGATGCATGTTCGCCACGCGCTGTATAGTTGCTGGAAAGCGGGTCCCGAAAGGCAAATGTAACCCGATTTATTGGTAATTCGGCTTTTTTTTTCTAAAGGTATGGCTAAGGGCCTTAACAGATACCATAGCCGGGGGCTACAGCCAGTACCACATCTTTGAATTGATGCTTTGCTGATTCACCAAGCAACGTGTGAACATTCAATTTGTTTTCTACTCAACCACACTTGTGTACAAACTCCCTTGACCAGCTGTTTAGTTTCTGCAGAGACTTGTTTGACATCTTATCTTTGGTACCTTTTACTCGATTCAACCAGTACTCGTCACAAGGTTTAGATCCTTTTTTTTGTCTCTCTTCCTCTACGGCGCCAATGGTGTTGAGATCACGCACACTATCCCTTCACAAGCCGTCGGCTTCAGTGGTGTCCAGCGCTGCAATAACCGTACAGAGCAGCTAAATGAGATAACCAACCGTTGCCGCGCACTTAGTCAGCAAGCTTAGCCTGTCGATATGCTGGGTGGGCCCAGACACGGTGAAGAATGTAGATGTGCAGGACGGCACCTTGACCTGCAGCGTGAATAACCGCAGGGAGTGCTACAATCGTCTGTACATCGAGGGCAGAGCCTGCAGAACCTGCTTTGGTGATTGCATCGTCACCATGGACATCCCTTTGTAGACGTGATACGACGTAATGTACGTTAAGTGTTACATGATTGGACTTTATGATAATCGTCATGATGTGGGTCTTCTGTTACATGATGGGACTTTATCATTATGGTGTGGGTCCAGGGACTTCATCGCCACCGTTGGCCGTCTGAGGTCTGTCTCTGGTGGCAGGGGACGACTCTCTTGGGAGAGGGGTGAGGGGGGGAGCTTGTTGAATGATGCACGAGAAGTTTCAAGTGTATGTTCAAGTGTGTGTCTGCATCAAGAAGTTTCAAGTGTGTTCAAGTGTTGCATGTTTACTGAAAATGACAAGGTGATAAGAGATTTGGTGTCGCAGAAAGTTTAAACACTCAGTGGTAGCAAGTGATAGCAATTATTGTTCAATTGAAAGCATATACGGCTTAATGGCTCGATCACGGGAAAACTCACGTGTGTATGACAGCAATAATGCATTTGCGAAGCTTACAGCTGTTTACTGAAAATAAAATACTTGTAAGGCTAAGAAAAAGTGTATAAGGTGCTGGTGCTGGTGCAAAAACAAGTTTACACCTTAAATCAGGTGCAAAACAGGTGCAAAGTAAGGTGCACCGTTTACCCTATACAAGCTAGGTTTCTAGGGTTGATTTCTAGTGTTTTTAAGGGCCAAAAGGCGCTTCAATCAAGGCCTAAAAGCTTTTTATGATATAGATTTGCTACATTGGTTTTTACTATGCGAAACAACTTAAAATGTCACTAGAAATATCAGTGAAAAGGCAATAAAAAGTAAAAATAAAAAATATGACAATTAAAGACTATATATCTCTGACTGTCTCATGACTTCGGTCTCTTTCTGGGTTTCTTTTCTCAATTTAAGCAACGTTTTTCACCTGTCCAATGTTTGAATATGTTTAGCGCCGGTTGCATGCTGCACTGTAGTCTAGTTCTGTCCCTATACAGTCCATCAAACCTTCAAACTGCATGATTCCCCTTTGGAGCAAACTCATGAAGAAAGCAACCACAAATGGTGCATTTTCATGAAAAAGAAAAAGAAGAAAGAATGAAACAAAAGAAGGTTTTTTTAAATTTGCATTTTTCCTCTGAGCAAGGGCAAGTGAGGATAAGTGAGGGCCTGATCTCAAGGCTCAGAGCCCAGCCCCGTCATACCCTAGCTCTCTTCTTCACTCACCCCCTAGCTCACCCCCCCACACAAAATGACAACGGAGGATAAAAAAGAGGAAGAAGAGAAAGAAGAAGAGGAAAAAGAAGAGAAGAGAGCAGGCTCCTTACAGACTTTGTTTCACTTGAAGTCCGACTTGAAAGTCGACCTCAGTATATCGTCTTTCTTCCCTAGAAACTCCTCTGGTTTGATACGGGCTGGTTGGGACGGAGGGGAGGCTTTGGCTTTGGCTTTTGATTTGGGTTTAGCTTTGAAGAATGAGAGAAATACAGACAGAGTCGGACAGGTGCGATTCCTAACCCCAGACCCTCTTCTTTTGACTGACCTGGCTTAATTCATGATGTCCATCCAGACTAGCTTGTCTTTTTATACCCTCCTGAGCCACCTGTAAGGATCTACGCGGCTAGTACAAGTAGTTTTTTCATCTTCAGATCCATTGGCAAAAGAAGGCTCTCCCTACTCTTCAATAACTCCTCTTTTGTTTGTTGGCATTTGTTTGAAGCCGTCTATCTAGACAGGGCCCCAGTTTATGAAATTAAAAAATGATTAACTGCAGTGACCGGTATACAGGACCGGTATGACTGACGGCTCGCAAACGAAGGGGTGAACGCCCCTAGAAAAGCTACAATTCCATCTACAGACGGACTTAAAACCCTTTAGAAGTACCAAACACAACAAAAAGCCGTGGCACGACAGAAAGTCAGATACAGATCTGTATGTGAGTATGCAAACTTAACGAAACTTGACGAGCCATCAGCAGACGGAAGTGATGAATGGTTCCACTCTCTAAGGCAAAGTAGCAAATCGAATGATCAAACCAATTGCACTCTTACTGACCAAGATAGATCAAGCCCGCCAATGATCGTAAAGAACACCCGGCACCAGGTTTCAAAAGTCCTTACCTACAACCGAGAGGGAGAGTGTCAACGTACCTTCGCGTATGCATATTCCTATATGTGTGCCGTTTTTGCTTCTCTTCATCATATGAAAAAGAATCTACCTGGAGCACTGCATTGACATTCATCCTCGGATTGCTAATAAAGGTCGAGGAAGCTGTTTGCCTCCCGGCAAACCGTTTGGCACTGTGTCATTGCTATGCAAACGGACTTAGTCTGCTTACTCAGCTTTTTGACTCAAACCTGTTATTCTAGTCCTTTTACTCTCGTCCGCTCCGCGTTGCTATGCGTGTACATGCAGTCGTTTTTGTTATATAAGGCAGCCCATAAAACAGTTCTCATACTGCAAAGAGAAGAGGTACTCATGCTCCAATGGACCTAATTGATTTCATGCATGCAGCGCATGCGTTGTCGAACGTGCGTTCAGTGACCTCTGTATGTAGCCGATTTTAAATTCATCTCAAAAATCGGCTGCATATGATTGGATTTGTTCCGTGCACCGCGGCCCGGCAACATGCGTGTTTGGGGCCGCGGGGAGCCGTAGGGGCGGGGCCGCGGCGCGTTACATGGCCATGACGCTGATACTTTTCACCCATTTCCATTTAATCAGGTGCAAAACAAGTGCATCTGGTGCAAAACAGATACATCTGGTGCAACTTTTTGGTTTGCACCTTTTCTGAGGTGCACCTTTTCCAAGCCTTAAATACTAGTGAAAACATTCAAGCTTCATGATTGACTTCATACTCAATGCAAAACAATGTTTACTTTCCAATTAAGAAATACATGCAATTTATGCATAGATTTATGTATACCTATATATATACAGGGTATATAGCTAAATTATTATGATTTTAATTTATTAATTCATATATATGGCAAGCGTGTGCATTTGGGGGACCAGAGGAGTGCAGGGGGAGGGCTGGGAGGAAGGAGGAGTAGGCAGTGCACTAGTCATGACTGAGGGGTAGGAAGTACTTAGCAAATGCCGAGGAAGGCATTCAGATGGAGGAGCGTCAAGTAGGAGGTCACATGAGAGAGAGAGCTAGTAGCGAGAGCAGTAACCAGGACAGAAGGAAGAGATGAAAGACGTATAGGCCAGACGCTAGGAACAAACTTTAAGTCAATGCCCCCCCCATTTATTTATATACTATAGTTTAATTTTATGTCTCATTTTGAAGATTATTTATAATTCATGTGCTAGACGTCGGTTATAAAGAAAAAAAAATCCCCAAAATCCTTTACTTTTTTTTCCCCTCAGTTAAACAACTGTTCTTCAAGTTTTACACAAGTGTGTTCATGTGTTGCACAACTATTGCCGTCAGAGTGTTGTTGAATTAATATATTAATATATAGTATAAGAGTAAAAACTAGGGCAAAAAGTTAAAAAAAAAAAATTATCTTCGATCTGACTTTTTTTTTTCTTTAATCAACGCCTTAGTTACGCCTAGCTAATTTTACAGAAGAAGGCGAAGCAAGCACTAAAACATACAGTAGAACATGAAAAAAGTTAATGAACATCAACGATTTCTTTCTAGATTTCTTCTTGAAAAAAATATAAATGAACCACTATGACGTCTGAGCATATCCGGGCAAGACCACAATTCATTGTGCTTGTATCAATGCGTGTGCATCAATGAGAGTGAATCAGCTGTTATTACCTGTTGCAGCAGATTGGATCCCTCAGGATCGCGCTGCTTGTAGCTGCTTGATTGTGAGCTGCATGTGAATGGACACGCACGCATGGAGGCATCTGTGCAGACTCTACGGAGATAAAACAACACTCTCTCGATCGACGTCCCCTGCATGCACTTGATTTGCTTCGAGCGATTAACATCGTCAGATAATCCTGCCTGCATGATTGAATCAATCATTCTTTCACCGCAACAAACTGTTCTCACTCGCGCAAACAAGCAGGGACTTGAATTCTTTAAATCACAGTGGATTGAGAAAGTCGGCACCTTCACACATGCACTCGTGGTAAAGAAAAAGGAAGAATCAAAGGCCCGCAGCCCCAAAGTCCTCCTCCTCCTCTTCTCCTCAGACTCGGCAGGCATCTGTTGCTCTCGGCTGCCCTCACATGAAAGCCTGGATGTGTTTGTTGACGTTCTCTCACAAATTGACGGTCACAGATGCGTGCAACAACAAAGGCATGGAGGCAGCAGCATTCACGCTGGCTGTCTTGCGACGCCTCGCGTGTGCATCAGCGCAATTAAACGAAACACAAACAAATCATCAACACGCGCACCAATTAAGTTATTGTCTTGCATCAGAAAAGATCCCAGCGCAGCCACCACAGCAAAATGAACGCACACACAAGCACCCTTTCCCCACACACGCACAAGCAAACACAACGAACGGACCGCACGGAAGAGAAAGAGGAAGAAAGAGGCAAGGAAGGAAGGAGAGTGAGACAGCGATGTACATTATTCTTCCGTAGGAGGGGACAGAGAGAGAGAAAGAGGATGACAAAGACAGAAGGGACCCTCCCACCTCTGAAAGCGTAGAGGGACTCACAACTCTCCTCTCCTCTCCTCCCATCTCTTGTGCTAGTGCAAGGACAGACCTGAGAGAAAGAAAGTGAGAAACCACCCAGAAAGAACACCTACTTCTCTCGTGTCCTCCTTCCCCCAACATTCACTTCCTCCACTTTCAACAAAACGGACCTAACAATTAAGCAGTCCGCTCTCATCTCACTCAGCGGACAACAAACAAAAAGATCAGCGGACGTGTTTGGGAAAGAAATGGAGGGCCACAAATCAAGAAGTGAGAAGAGAAGCAAGACAGACAAAGTCAAGGGAAGACGAAGGAGGGCAACAGATGAATGGACAGACAACCGATGACAGTGTGTGCGTGCACATTCGACAATCTGATTGCCCTGTTCTCCTTCTTACTTCAAACCCTCTCCTGTCCGTTTAATTCTTCTGCCACGTCGAGATCCCTCAGGACCGCCCCCTCCACCAGCTCCCAAACACAACAAACACAAAAGCGCACAGAGATGCAAACAAATACACGTCCCCCGTCTCTCCCCTTGCTGCCGGCGCATCTTTTCACCGAGCTGAGCACAGAGAACGAGAGACTCGATTTCCCTCACTGCCGGCTTGTTGACAGCATGCATGACTGTGAAGTTCTTTCCCTTTTGTCAATGCTTCTTTTGCACTTTCAGATTGGCTGTTTGACTTCGGGGCGGGGGCTTCTCCCTCCCTCCCTCCCTCCCTCCCCTGTTTCTGTTTCGCTCGGTCTCTTTCGAACGCAAAAAAAAAACGCATTCTCAGGCTCCCTCGTCTTCTCTCTCTCTCTCTTTTTCGTTCTTCCTCTCCTCTTTCTCACATGATGGAAGAGTGGTCGGGATGCTCTAGTCTTTCTCCCTTCCCCTGTGATCGCGTCGCCTTCTCAGCCAGCGCCGTCGCATGCTTCCTAGAGGCTGCTGCTGTCTGCGCAAAGGAGTAAGACGACCCTCCCATCCCCCTTCCTGCAAAAATGCCCATGGTGACAGACTCGGCATGGGGCATTGCCACCTGATTGATTGAGAACGCGAGGTTCGTGGGGGTCACGTAGGGGAGCCCTGCAGAGAGGGCCCCCCTCGCCCCCGTGATGGCCATCCTCGCCACACGATCGCAGAAGTCCCCGAAGTCATGGTGATCCTTCAACCCAGGTCCTACAGAGGACATAAACGACTCAACAAACAACGCAACCAGACTGCCATGAGAGGCGTGACGCTCCTCTTTCAAGGCCGTCAACCCCAATTCCTTCCTGGCCTCCTTCACGATGCCAGAGAGACGGGGGTCTTCTAGTTGAATCAAAGAGAAGGGAAGGAAAGTCTGGAAGAGGCGTTGAATGATGGACAGGAAATTGCCCCCAAGAAAATTTTGGAACAAATCAAAAAAGCTGTTCTGTGCAAGTATGCCCCCTGCAAATTGGTTCAACAGCCCCCCAATCAAATTTTGGAACAGACCCCCAAACCCAGAGGGGTCAAAGCAACCGGCCAGGAGAGAAAACAAACCCTGCAAAAGACCATCCCCAAATCCCCCAAAGAAAGAGGCCGCAGCCATCGAGCCCTTTGCAACCGACGCCATCTGACTTTCGACCTTCATACTTTCATCTGATGCCACTCCCTCGCTAGAGGCACTTGAGGGGACAGGGGGGAGGTACCAGGGACCATAGAGTTCTGGGAGAGACTTGGAAGAGTGGGTGTGGGAGTGTACGGTTTCTGTTTGGGCAAACGACGCGGCACTCTTCGCAGACAGAGGAGCCCATGCGTCGACTACCTTTGCACCCGCCTCTCTCTCGGCTCGCTTGTCGAATTCCAAAACGGCAGGAGACGGAGAGGGGCTGGGGTGTACTTGGTTGGAGACTGCGCTCTTTCTCTTGGACTTCGCCCTGCTCTCAAGCTCTATCAGAGCTTCGACATCTCTGCCGAGCGTGTGAGAGAGAAGAGACGCAAAGATGTCATTGGCGCCCTTAGCTGCGTACTGCAAGAGAGCAGAGAAAACAGGAAGAATGTGGAGACATACCTAAGAGCAGGGCACGGCAGACAGGGAAGGAGGCGAGTTCCATTTCCTTTCCTTTGAGGCCCGCAGACAGACACAAAGGAGAGACAGAGCTGTCAGGCACGAGCATAAACGCAAAGGAATACTGCACAGAAACAGTTTCTGTCACAGAGGACATGCAGGCACCGAGAGGGAGTCAGTCGATGAGAAAAACCTTCCTTTCCTTTCGCGCGTCTCTACCTGTCCCCTGCCTCCCCATTGCCGTTTACTCCATCTTCTCTCTCGACTGAGCGACCGACCTGAGAGTTTTCGGGTGTGATGAGTGTCTGCAGGTACGCAAGAAGAGACTTGAAAGTGCCCTCCAGGAAAGCATAAAGGACCCCCTTGAAGTCCTCCCAGAAGGAATTCGACAAAAGTTGCGGTCCCCCTGCTGCATCGAGGGAGGAGTCAACGTAGGACCCTACGTAGAGGGGGGAGGAGGGAGAGAGGCTGTCCAGCCCCAGGTCTGTCCAGTAGGCACTGAATGCCGTCAGATTGGAGAGAAACATAGGAAAGTTCTCGCTCTCTGCCAATGGCCCGCCCAAAATTTTGAGCAAATTCAGCGCACGCTCTCCTTCCGGGGACAACGCAGACGACTCCGCATACACCCACTGTGCGCGTGCAGCCAGAGCACCCGCGATCAGCCCATTGCTGCTGCTGCCTGGACCATCCCCAGTGTAAGTTTGGAACACGCTCTGTGCCTTTGCGGCAAGCGGGCCTTGTGCAGTGAGTGCGGAGGGTCCGTTCTGATCGATGTACTCCTCCCACCCCCCCCAGGTGATGCTCTTGATGGTCTCAACCAGCCACTGGACGCTCTCGGGAGGCACGGAGGCGGGAGGGCTGCCTGTCGGGACATTCGCCCACAGAGGTGCCCACTGATCCTTCCACGCAGGCAGGTCAGAGGACCCACCTGAGGGGAGGAGAGGAGAGAAGAGGAGAAACACAGACAGACAGATGTACACACAACCAGAAGGACAGAAAGTCAAGAGGAAGGGGAGTTGCTGACATGCAGAGGAATGCAGATGCCTTGCTGCGAACAAGCGCACACCAAGTGTGTCGAGCGAGACCGTTCAGGTCCTTGTGAGTGAAGCGGAAAGCTGTGCATATACAGAGAGGGCGAAAGAGTGAGCCTACTTCGATTTCTTTATTTCTGCCGGTTGTCCTGTGAACAAAAAAAGAGATTCTCCCCGTCTTCCTTCGCCTTTGCACACCGGAGCTAAAAAACCAAACTTGAGGTCGCATTCAGATGGAATGTCCGGTATAAGAGTAATGTGAGGTCGAAACGACGGGGAAAAAACTTGAAGAGAAAAGGCAGCCAATGTACAACCTGACAAACTCACCCGAGCTCTCAGCTTCGCACTGCGCCTTGTCCTTCCCATTGTGAGGAAGCACGTTCCCCTGCTCGCATCCTGCAGAGGCACGCACGTCCAGCAATCGTCATAACCACAGACGCCCTTCTCGTGAACCCGCATCTGCCTTGCTGCCAACAAAACACAATGAAGAGCACTGATCATCGAAATATTGCGAGACCGTTCTGCCCTGATTTCCTGAAGAAGAGCGAAGAAAGCAGAAGAATGAAGGAAGTAACGAAGGCCCTGGGATGCCATCTCCTGCCTTTTTACCCACCTGGCGTGTTTGGCGTGTTACAGCTGGGTGTGTCGCCGCCTTTATACCTGCAAACCAGAATACTGGCGGCGCTTTTGTTGAAACCGCACCCGAGTTTTGTCGCTCCCTTCCAGACGATCGCCTTGAAATGGGCAGTCGATGCCGTGCCATACCAGGCAGTGACTGCCTCCTTCTGGTCAGTGAAGGCGCGTGCCATGTTTTCGTAGGAAGGCCCCGCACATCCCGTAATAGAGGAGGACGGCGCATGACCCCACGTTCCCGTGTTTGCCCATTCCTGTGCGTTTGCTGCTACACAGTCGTCCCAAACAAGGGGAGGCGCCCCATGCCTGCAGCAAAATCAGTGAGGGGTGCGGAAAACAAGTGTCTTAAAATGACTCTCAGTTCAGTAGGGGGGAAGGAGACGGAAGGGCTCAGGATTTGTTCGTATCCTTTCCGTAAGAGCGGACTCACATGCAGCGAAGAGTATTGTGCGCTTTGAGCAGAGCCTCCTTCATCTCTTCGGTCACTTGTGCGACGCCGGAGCCCACGAGAAGGGGCACAAGGACCAGAAGGGACTTCATCCTTCCAAACTTCACAAAAGAATCAGAAGGAAAATTTAAATTGGATCTCTTGAATTGCCGTCTCCGGTACGTCAAGAACCTGGCAAGTTCAAACAGCACAATCGCACAACCAGACCAGATCAAGGAGCAGATCGCGCACGAAAATGCTGGAGCTCTGGGTACAAAACGACACTTGAAAGAAGAAAGCTCTGGGCTGAGCGACTGCGAACAGGGATCGAATTCACAAGCAGAAATTTAATTTTGGAGCACGTGCCGTTTCTAATTTTGGGAGGCCCACGCGGGTTTTTTTCTGATGATTGCATGTTTTTTCTGATTTTTTTGGGGGGTATGCCCATGGTATGCCTAGTATACCGCGCAGTGTGTTTGAGTTCCACGGATGGCCGGTCCCGGCCCAGGCTCTAATGGGGCACGCGGCCGCGGCCGGGGCCGCGGATAGCTTCAAATTAAGCGATAGCCGATTTTCGTGAGTTGCATGCACTCTATTCGGCTATCTCCTATTCACCACATGCACATGCAGATTTTGTTTCCTTGTGTAGATCGAGAGTTCAAAGAGCTTGTCACCGACCTCCCTGTTCTCACGCATTAATCGTTTGTTTGTTTAAAACGAGCCCCCTAAGTGAGTTCATCCAAGTGTCCTTACTGCCTGCGACAAGCGCACTTTCTCCGATCGAATCTCGGTGAGTTTGTTGACAATCCTTTTTCAAGTGTTGCAAGCTGACTCGTGATCCTTTCCTGAAATCCATCACTCCTGCCTTCACCATCTTTCCCGCTCTTCTTGTTGCAGCGACACTCTTTCTCATCTCAACAACCGGCCAAGATGAAGTCCTTCCTCGCTCTCGCTGCCGGCGTCGCTTGCGGTAAGTTCGTCTAGTTTAATCGACACCGTCTCCATTCAGTATCTTTGCTCCTCGAACGCACTGCCCAATCAGTTGCAAGCTTTTCCGCCCATACTTGCAATCATCAGTTGTTGTTCAAATCACGCTGCTCTCCATGTCCGTCTGCAGCCTTCGCTGACCCCGAGGTCGCCGCTGACACTACCTCCGCTCCCCTCAGAGGTAAGACCAGTACATTTGTATCAATATGTCCAAGTCGACTTGTGCGTTGACGTGTACAACCCGCTGGCACCTTGGCGCCCGAACACGTTTGCTTGTGGCTGTGTACTTGTTTATGCTTGTGCCTGCTTGTGCTTGTACCTGTGTGTGCTTGTACCTGTTTGTGCTTGTACCTGTTTGTGCTTGTACCTGTTTGTGCTTTTACCTGTTTGTGCTTGTACCTGCTGGTGCTTGTACCTGCTTGTGCTTGTACCTGTTTGTGCTGGTACCTGCTTGTGCTTGTACCTGTTTGTGCTTTTACCTGTTTGTGCTTGTACCTGCTTGTGCTTGTACCTGTGTGTGCATGTACCTGTGGTGCTTGTACCTGCTTGTGCTTGTGCCTGCTTGTGCTTGTACCACTTTGTGCTTGTATTAGTTTGTGCTTGTACCATTTTGTGCTTGTACCTGCTTGTGCTTGTACCTGTGTGTGCTTGTACCTGCTTGTGCTTGTACCTGCTTGTGCTTGTACCTGTGTGTGCTTGTACCTGTTCGTGCTTGTACCTGTTTGTGCTTGTACCTGTTTGTGCTTGTACCTGCTTGTGCTTGTACCTGCTTGTGCTTGTACCGGCTTGTGCTTGTACCTGTTTGTGCTTGTAGCTGCTTGTGCTTGTACCTGCTTGTGCTTGTACCTATTTGTGCTTGTACCTGCTTGTGCTTGTACCGGTTTGTGCTTGTACCTGCTTGTGCTTGTACCGGTTTGTGCTTGTACCTGCTTGTGCTTGTATTGTGCTTGTACCTGCTTGTGCTTGTACCTGTTTGTGCTTGTACCTGTGTGTGCTTGTACCTGCTTGTGCTTGTACCTGCTTGTGCTTGTACCTGCTTGTGCTTGTACCTGCTTGTGCTTGTACCGGTTTGTGCTTGTACCTGCTTGTGCTTGTACCTGTTTGTGCTTGTACCTGCTTGTGCTTGTACCTGCTTGTGCTTGTACCTGCGTGTGCTTGTACCTGCTTGTGCTTGTACCTGCTTGTGCTTGTACCTGCTTGTGCTGATACCGGTTTGTGCTTGTACCTGCTTGTCCTTATACCGGTTTGTGCTTGTACCTGCTTGTGCTTGTACCTGTGTGTGCTTGTACCTGTGTGTGCTTGTAGCTGTGTGTGCTTGTACCAGTTTGTGCTTGTACCAGTTTGTGCTTGTACCTGCTTGTGCTTGTACCTGCTTGTGCTTGTACCTGCGTGTGCTTGTTCCTGCTTCTGCTTGTACCTGTTTGTGCGTGTACCTGCTTGTGCTTGTACCTGCTTGTGCTTGTACCTGCTTGTGCTGGTACCGGTTTGTGCTGGTACCGGTTTGTGCTGGTACCGGTTTGTGCTTGTACCGGTTTGTGCTTGTACCTGCTTGTGCTTGTACCTGCTTGTGCTTGTACCTGTGTGTGCTTGTACCTGTGTGTGCTTGTACCTGTTTGTGCTTGTACCAGTTTGTGCTTGTACCTGCTTGTGCTTGTACCTGCTTGTGCTTGTACCTGTGTGTGCTTGTACCAGTTTGTGCTTGTACCTGCTTGTGCTTGTACCTGCTTGTGCTTGTACCTGCTTGTGCTTGTACCTGTGTGTGCTTGTACCTGTGTGTGCTTGTACCTGTGTCTGCTTGTACCTGTGTGTGCTTGTACCTGTTTGTGCTTGTACCTGTTTGTGCTTGTACTTGTTTGTGCTTGTACCTGTGTGTGCTTGTACCTGTGTGTGCTTGTACCTGTGTGTGCATGTACCTGTGGTGCTTGCACCAGTTTGTGCTTGTACCAGTTTGTGCTTGTACCAGTTTGTGCTTGTACCTGTGTGTGCTTGTACCTGTGTGTGCTTGTACCTGTGTGTGCTTGTACCAGTTTGTGCTTGTATTAGTTTGTGCTTGTACCATTTTGTGCTTGTACCTATGTGTGCTTGTATCTGTTTGTGCTTGTACCTGCTTGTGCTTGTACCTGCTTGTGCCTGTACCTGTGTGTGCTTGTACCTGTTTGTGCCTGTACCTGTGTGTGCTTGTATCTGTTTGTGCTTGTACTTGTTTGAGCTTGTACCTGTTTGTGCTTGTTCAATGTGTTTCGCATGCGACGTTTTTCGGAGCCCTTTTCTCTTTCCTCGAGCCTCTTCCCTCAAGAAGAGTGGTTGTACGTACAGAAATGAAAGGTACTGACCAAGTGACCTCTTGATTTATTTCTGCCTCCTGACTGACTGAGTGCAGCTCTGGGACCCCACTCCCACCACCACGTCCCCGCCGGCCCCATCGTCGTCCCCGTCTACATTCCTGTCATGCAGGAGCCCACCAAGTCCCCCCCTCCGGTTGTGAAGAAGGTGACACCCACAACCTTCTTCCCCATCGCAAAGACTTATGTCACCCCCGCACCCAAGAAGTCCCCCCCTCCCAAGAAGGCTCCCATCCTCGCAGCACCCACCAAGAAGGGCCCCTCTTCCGTCCCTTCCTACCCCGCTCAGGACTACACCTATGACATCCCCTCCGGTTCCACCCCCCCCACCTCCTCTGGCCCCGCCGCCACCCCCGTGATGTGCCCCATCGGACAGTTCTACCAGTGCGACGTCTCCGGGACCAGCTGCGGATGCCAGTAAACACTTAATTCTGGAGACTTGACAGGGGTGATGACTTTACAGAGGTGATGACTTTACAGAGGTGCATGGCGTGTCCTTGAGAGAATGAATTCACTTTTTGGGAGAAGAGAGGAGAGGAGAGGTTTGACTTCCGGAGACGCGCGGTTGATCCGCAACGGGAGGGAGGGAGGTACTGCTGCTACTGCAGAGGGCGGTGGCAGTTGAGTGGAGCCAGCGATGGATCCGCTCCAGTCTTGGTGCCTTGTGGTCTCGAGATGAGACTGTGCGTGAGCGTGAGTGAGTGAGTGCTTGCTTTGCTTGTCCAGGTGCGTGAACTTCAAACGGTACATGAGCCAGTGAGTGAGTGATGCTGCTGACGAGTCTTGTCATCAAGAGAGTCAATGAGGGAAACTTCACTATTTAAGAAGGAAGACTTGAGACGGAGCCGGGAGAAAGACCAAGGCTTACCCTCCTCCACCCTTCTCTTGCTACAGAAGAAGGGGAGAAGAGAAAGCCTCTATCTTTGTTCTGGGCCTGATCCTCTTTCTTCGTGCAAGAAGAATTCAAGTTCAAAACAACCATGCAGTCGATCAAATTTGAAAGGTACATGCAAATCTGTCGAAAAACGTTTCTTTTGACTCGAAGCCGTCCAGCCGTTTTGTGTTCAGTCATGTTGTCATTTCGTGTTAGTGCTTGAGTCGCGCTGGACTACCTTCTGAAAACGTTTCTGAAGATTCATGCTCGGCGGCAGTCGGTGCAAGTATCTTGTGTCATTCTGTAATGAACTGAACCTGACAAAAATTGAGAGCCTATGAAAGCCTCACACTACTAAGCGTCACAGAACGTGAAGAGTCATTACATATAATTGAATACGATAATTATAAATACGATAATTATAAAAGAGAGTTTTTAATTATTAATGGATACAATTAAGGCATAGAATTATTAATGCAAAGTCTTTGACTATATGCTATGACTAGTGCTATGATTTTTAAAGTTTTAGTTAAAGGGGAATAAAGTTTACAGGTTCAAGTTTTGAGGTATTTGCAGTTTTAAGTTATCTGCCTCTAGAGCGCCCTCTCAATGGTGCAAGTCGAGGCCTGGTAGTGGACCGCAGGGTGACCTGAAACATAAATCCTATCCTATCCTATCCTACAGACTAATCTAAAACTATAAGTCAAGCCATAAGTTGTGACTCCTAGTGTGACTCTTGTGAAATGAAGTTCTGACTTTGATTCTAAATCATGATTCACCTTATAGAAGTTTTTCAACATATAATTTTTTAACTGTTCTTTAACGAGGTTCTTTCAGGTAAAAGAACCTAGGAAAGAACCCTACAATGTTTATTATTGCGTGATACGGTTCCTTATTTAATTTGATCTAGATCTAACTTGAAAGTTTTAAAGTCAAAAAAGTTTTAAAGTTCTAAGTTTTAGCCTAACTTTTAATGGACATAGCGGGAAGGCCCTAGGGCGGAACATATCAATCAATCAAAATCAATCAAAACGGAGGACTAGTCACTGGTACCAGGGCAGACTTTATTGTAGAAATAACGTTACAGATCACACTTACTGTTATTGAATCATTATTAATCTAGTTATTCATATTAATACTGACTTACTGTGTTCAACTTGACAACTTCAAGTTCATCATGACATCATCTTACTTTCAACAGCAAAACACTTTTATTCAGATAATCAGATTCTTTCTTGGAGCTATAACTCTACTAGACTCAAGCCTAGACTCAAGCTTTTACAACAACACCTTAAGTGTAGAACGGGCGATCAATGCAGTGCTGAATGCACTGCTCCAACAAATGGGTTTTCAACAATCAATAAAGTTGCACTTCGACGTTGCTGGTCACAGAGAATTCGGCGGTCAGCTTGTCAACTTGAGCAGGGTCGCCCTGCACATAAATCCATCAAAAGGGAGCAAAAAAGACTTGTAGGCATGCATGCAGGCGTACACGCAAGGAAGAAAAAGTCAGCCCACATCAAATGATCCAGAACATGGTCACGGCTTCAACAAGCAAGAGAAATGCCGCGTGCAGGAGGAAGGCCAACTTCCCTCAGTCGTCCAGATCGTTCCATCCATCACAAGGAAAGCGCACGTACAAAAAAGAAAATGCGCACACCAAGCGGAGCCCTACGCACCAAGAAATCAGTCAGTCAGCACACGTTCATGGGTCCTATTTCTATTTCATACACTGATCGACTGACTCCAGAGTCGCAGCAGATGCCCCCGTGAATTCATCCAGTCTTTTGCTGTTCTGCACCGAAGGAAAGGAGGAAGGACGAGAGAGCAAGAGGCCGTGGGAAAAGATAGGGAGGGAGGGAGGGAGGGAGGGAGGGAGAAAGGAGAGTGGAGACAGAAAGCGAAGAAGAAAGAACGAGGCCCATTAGAAGAAGTCTGTCCCACGGAAACATTGAAAAGAAGAGGAAGGGAGGGAGAGAGAGAAGAACCGGGAAACGGATGGAGCAAGGAAGGAAGGAAGGAAGGGAAGGAAGGGCAAAAGAAGAAGCGAGAAAGGAAGAAAGGGCGGGGGGGAGGGACGGAGGAAGCAAGAAGGCAAACGAGCAAGGAAGGCAGCTAGAGAGACTGGCAGACACACACACACACACACACTCTGACACACACAGAGAGAAAGAGAGAGAGAGGGAGAGGGAGAGAGAGGGAGGGACAGAGAGAGAGAGAGAGAGAGAGGGAGAGGGAGAGGGAGAGGGAGAGAGAGAGGGAGGGACAGAGAGAGAGAGAGAGAGAGAGAGAGAGAGAGAAACCAATGCATAATGAAAGAAAAACACACAGAAGAAAGTGGGGGCTGAAAGGACGAAAAACACACACAAACAGGCAAAGAGCATCAAGGACAAACACTCACCTTGTAGAAGACAAATGTCTGAGAGCGCATGCACCAGTCGCCCCGTGTAGAAGAGAGAAGAGGCCGACAGAGAGAGGAGTGACAGTGTACATGCGTTGGCATTGCACCCAGGCCGGCAGCATATCCGCAGAGGACCGAACGGTGCACACACACACACACACACACACAAACAGACACAGACACAGACACACACACACACAGAGAGAGAGAGAGAGAGAAAGAGAGAAAGAGAGAAAGAAAGAAAGAGAGAGAGAGAGAGAGAGAGAGAGAGAGAGACAGAGACAGAGACAGAGAGACAGACAGACAGAGAGAGAGAGAAAAAGGAAGGAAATGTGGTCGCTCAAGCATCCTCATGCATAACACGCCGCACAAAAGAAAGCTGGACGGACGGGGTGCAAACCTGTCGGTTGGGGCAGTGCCCTTCCCCAAATAGAAAGACAAAAAAAGACAGAAAGAAGATCTTCTTGGAGCAGATATTCACAGAAACGGATTTGGAGGAGGGAACTCACCGGCATTGCCGTTACGCCCTCCAAATCTGACCTGCATTCATTCAGTCATACACACATAATGCGTTTCTCCCTCCCATCCATTCGTTTACATGCCTCTCATTCAATCCATCGATCCTGTTATTCATTGAATCATTCATTGATCCATGGATAAATACGCGCTCTCCTTGAGTTTCCTTTTCCTTCCTCCCTCCCTCCCTCCCGTCCTTCCTTCCTCCCTCCCTTCCTTCCTCCGTCCCTCCGTCCCTCCCTCCCTCCCTCCCTCCCTCCCTTCCTTCCTTCCTCGCTCCTTTCCTTTCTACTGAGATGAAGAGGTCAAACAAACCAACATCCAATTTTGCGCATTGCCTCGTGTGTCAAGGGAACAAACAGAAGGTTTCACAATCACGGCATGACCAAAAGACAAAAACACAGAAGATGACAGGCAGATAAACCGGACGCCAAGTTTCGCCGTCGGCCTGCGAACTCTTCTGCTACTGACTGTTTTCATTCCCGTATTCCATCCTGCTCCATCCCCCTCCTCACACACCTTGTCTCTTATCTCGCTGCCCCCCCCCCC